>PVKA01055200.1:0-10420 GCA_004027165.1 Ctenomys sociabilis
TTTTTTTTTTTTTTTTTTTTTTTTTTTTTTTTTTTTTTTTTTTTTTTTTTTTTTTTTTTTTTTTTTTTTTTTTTTTTTTTTTTTTTTTTTTTTTTTTTTTTTTTTTTTTTTTTTTTTTTTTTTTTTTTTTTTTTTTTTTTTTTTTTTTTTTTTTTTTTTTTTTTTTTTTTTTTTTTTTTTTTTTTTTTTTTTTTTTTGACCTGAGAGATTATTTCTGACCTTATTTTTCTGTAGGTTGATGGACTTATTTCTTTACTTCAGTTGCTATCATTTCAGAGATTTCATATATGTGATTTCCAAGTTCTTGTATGTCTTTGTCTCCTGGATTAGTTTTGGGAGGACTAGGAGATTGAGATTGCTTTTTTCCGCTTATGTATGTGGTACATGGTCTCACCACATAGCTCAGATTCATAGTGATCCTCCTTTTTTTCTTCCTTCCCAGTACTGGGATTACAGGCATGTGCCACCATGCCTGGACTCAGTTGCCATCTCAGTGTGATCCAGGGGTGGGGCTGGCAAGGAATATGGGCCTGGGATCGAACCCTGGTGTCTATGCTTACCAAAGCAGGCTCTTAGTCCACAGAGCTTTCTCACCGGCCAGGCTTTTGGCATTTTTGAAGCTCCCAGTAATCACCAAGACAGAGTACTACAGGCTTCCCAGAGTCAGCCAAAGTTCTTAAATTGTGCCAGGATAGTTCTACACACTCAGCTCAAAGATCACAGCTGTCCTGTATCTGACAGTCTTCTCAGAGTCCTCCTAAGTACTTAAAAGTGTGGACCAAAACCAGCAGAATCATCATGCCTATACACTGGTGACTAAGGAAGGTCTGAGTTTCCCATAGTCCCACAGGCTTCCAGATTCACCAAAGTCCTTAAATGTGTCAGGAATGCTCTGCACCTGTGCACACTGGGCCCACATATCTTAGGTCTTCTGCATCCTAAAGGCCACTCAGAGTCCTCGTAAGTTCTTAAAAGTTTGAACTAGCACCCAAAAAGCTCAATGTTTGTGTTCTGGGGCCTAAGGAAAGTCAGAACTTACCAGAGTCCTGCAGGCTGCCCAGAATCTGCTGAATTTGTTAAGTTGTACTTCTTAAATTTTTGCATAGAGATAAGAATAGTCACTACAGTTTTAAAAGCATTTTTTGCGTGTGTCTTTTGTGTGTGTGTGTCTTTTTGCTTGGCTAACAACTGGGCTAGAATTATATGATTAACTTTAAAGACATCTTTACTTTGATTAAGTAAATTAAATTAGGCTGTTGTTTAAGTTATATGAACCAAAAGAATTTGAGATAATTTCTTATTTGGAAAACCTATATAGTTTTTCATAAAATCTCCAAAGAGAAAAACAAAAAAAAAACAAAAAAAAATAAACAAAAAAAAAAAAAAAAAAGAAATTACTAAATTGAAGAAAAGCAGATAAAGGTGTTACAGTTGATTACTACCATAGATCAAATACACAAATGAACATACACTCATGACAATTGTTTTTAAATCAGAATGTATTCTCAGATATATTTTCTGTTGAAGCCTTCGGACCCCTCCTCACCAAAACAAGCCCATTTGGTGAGTGTTATTATAGTTAAGTGTCTCTGAGTTTGGTCCCTCTTTAGGTCCCTCAGAGGTGTAAGGGGGAATTTCAGAGCAAACCAAGAAAGGATTCAAAGCCTTTTTAGTAGTAAAGTACACAAATTTAAAGGACCTAATAATTATCTCAGTATTTGGCATGCCAGGCTATTCCATGGCCACTTTTGTCTGTTTACCACGATGAAGAGTTGGATACAACCTTGATGTTGTATCCAGGCTTTGGGAGGTTGGTTCTGTACACTGAGTTCCAACTGTAGGCTATTTCACATTTTATTTTCCAGTTTATCACCTTATAATTTCCAGCCTGACTTGATTTTTCTTGTTTTTCTTTTGGAATCAAACTGAGGACCTTAAACTTGCCAGGCAGGTACTGTAATGCTAATCTATATGCCCAGCTCCTTTTGGTTAGTTTCATTAAAGGCCTCTCACATTGGGCCACTACTTGTGCTGTTTAAAACTATGAGGTTTAAATTATGAAAAATTACTCGGATCTCATATCCACTTTAATTGTCAAGAAGGCTCACGCGGACTGCTTTTACCCAAGCTTCCTCAGTATGAGAAAAGTCTGTGGGGACGGGACCTTATATGTCATTTTTCTCGACAGAATCTAGAAGTCAGGATAAAAGACTAAATAACACCTGTGTAGGAATCCACATAGAGTACAGGGAAAAGAGAGTGGCCTGTTAGATGGGAGACCTTAGAGCTAATTTAAGTAATTAACCATGGTATGGTGAAAAGAAGGTCCAGACTATGCATTCCTTAAAGCAACATGTGTTGGCCCTATGTGGACTGTTATCCTGTAAACCATCTTTCCATCTTACCTAGACAATCTGGGCTCTCTAGACCATGGCTCCAAACTCCCTTATCTCTGGATGCTCATCTCACACATACTTCTGGCCAATGTCCCCACCTAAGGTGAAGTCAAACTGAAAATAAACATGTTCTGGTAGTTTTTGTAGATTTTATAATGCATATTTTTATGAAAATATGTTTATGCTAAAATTTTATTGTGAAAGTAATAACTTTCTGCTCTGTAGAATTTTTCTTCTGTAAAAAATATTCCCATATCTATTTCCTTATCTATTGATTTTAAAGTTTCAAAAGAAAATGCACCATGTTACCAAACTTCATTATCTTCTTCAATATCTGCCTCTTATTCTTAAGATCATTTTTAAGTATTTTCAGTTGGAATTCAGTACTCTGAAAAAAACTTGTAACATAATCTGTGGTGAGTTCCCTAACATAGAGAGACTGTTTGAATGTAGTAAAATAAGTAGGTAATATTACTGTATTTGACATAAAAACTAAAAAATTTACTTTTCATAAAAATAATTGTAAGAGTATTAAATAAGATATTGAGGTTTAGAATCCTTATGCTATAATGTTCACATGTTTATGTGTCTCCAAGTCTCTTATTAGTTAGAATTTTACCTCATATATTTCAATAAGTTTACAATTCTGTCTGACACTATTGCCTTAATTACCAGATTGTTGAAAGTTAGGTTTACACTCTTTTGCACCTGCCAGATCTGGAAGCAATATTAACAGGATAGTGGCTAGAATAAGAAAACATATTATCATAATTATTACTTAGCATTATTTTTAGATTAAATTTTAGAATAAATTTCAACTGAATGTATTGCCTAGAAGTGAAACAAATTACTAATGCAAAGGCATGCTCACAATTTTTAAATAATGATGAAAATTTTTCTAGCTATAAAATATTATGCATTGATTATTGAACTATATTGAAAATACAAAGCACAATTTAAGAGAAGTTACTACTATAATAACCATCAAAGAAACCACAAAGTATTATAGAAACTCCGTCACCTAATTACATTGAGCGCTAACCATTAAAATGTTTTTTCTGTTTATCCTATGACAACTCTTCATATTCACCTGGAATTTAGCATATAAATTTTTATGTTCATTGAATACTTTGTATTTAGCAATAATTTCCTGAAATTAATTAACTTAATTTTTAAATTAATTAATTAGTTAATTAATTATTTGGTATAGGATCTCTCTAAGCTGCTTGGTGATCCTCCGATCTCACTCTCCCCAGTGCTGGGATTATAGGCATAAGCCACCACACCTGGTTTCAGATTCTGGCTCAATGAGGGGCTGGCACAACATGCTTACCAGGGATCAAATCTGGGTACTTGCACTTAGCAGACAGGTGCTTAGACAGCTGAGCTATCTCCCTGGAAAAACTTAAATTTTTAAATTACATTTATTTTATCCAATTTAACATTTCTACACTTATTGCAGTTTGCCACATGTTATAGTCCGAGTTTATAAGGGAAAAGTGTTAACATGGAACATAGAATTTACAGAGTCAGTTCATAATATTCACCCAAAGAGAGAAGTAAAAAAGAGGGTAGCACATCAGTCCACACTCCAAAGACCCACAGAACCCAGCTCAGTGTCTGGGTCTCATAGCAATGTCCTTTGAAAGTCCAGCTGAAGATTTAGAGCCCCTGAAAATCTCCTCGTTGAGTCCAAATGGAGGTCTAGTGCCTGTGACAGTATCTCGTGCATGTCTGCATCAAGGAGCACAACTGAGTTCACATCAGGGAAGCCAGGATGGCAGGCTCCTCCAGGAGAATCAGCAGATAATAGTTTTGCTTTTATGCTGTGGCCGACAATTCCCAAGTGGCCCTTGCATGCTTAGCACCACACTACTTCAGTTCAGATGGGTATCACAAGTTAGCCATCAGTTAATGCACCACAAAACTAATGACATTCTTAGAGTTCCTGGCATTTACATTTTTCACTAGTTCTCTATGGTAACATAAGCATACTGTGCAATCTATTTCTTGGTAGTGCTTTTGTCCAGGTTAGCCAAATAGCAAAATTGTCTTCATGTCAGTTTTCCTCAGAAACATGTAAAGATACTATATGTTCTAAATGAGTAAAGCAATGACTTGAGCTTTTTAAGGAAATTATTGCTGAATAAAAAAGTATTCAATGAATATAAAAATTTATATAGCTAATATTTTATCATAAGATAAATTTATTTAAAATTGAAAAAGCCATAAAAATGTAAAATAACAGTATTAAATACACATCATTGAAACAGCTAAAAACTAAATGAAGAACAAGACAGAAAAGTGAAAAAGATGAAGCATTACATGTGTACATTATATATTTTATATGTACATATAGCAAAACAAAAGTAAGACATCTGTGAATATTTTATTGTTATTTTACATAAAATTTTTGAACATAGGCAAAAGCAATCATTTTAATCACTTAGAAAATTTTCACTGCTTCAAAATCCTGCCAGCAAATACTGTAAACTCCTCCCTAGTAAACTAAACCATTGTTCTTTTTACTATTTTATGTCATGCCTACTGGTCAAAAAGCTTAAAATTAGGTAGATACAAGTGAGAAGGGGATGTGCCAACAGTAACACTATGAGCAGTCGTAGAATCCAACAGAATGCACATTGAAGCATTTGGCAGAAACCGTAGATTTAAATTTGGCTGAGGCCTTGGAAATCAGTGACATGGTGCAGGTTCATATCATGACTGTGGACTCAACATTTCAGCCGAGAATAAGAGATTGCACATGCATTGTAAAAGAATATACTTTTAGCCTTAAATTTTGTTGTACAAACATTTAAATCTAAAATAATATATGTGTAAATAATAAAGATAATTGGCAAAGGAATTCTATATGCATCTATAGTTGAGGTTTCCTCAATACACCTGAAATTGCCTTTACTTCATTATAAAAATCAAATTGAAGTTATAGCAAGATATTTATTTTTAGAAAAACAGAATTTTTAAAAATTATGTTAATAAAAGTTGTTGCTGAACTCATAACTTTGAGGTACTTTAGATGGTAATTATATTTTACCAGTTTAGCACACATCTTTAAATGTTTGTAATTGTACATATTATAATTCACTAAAACTTCAGTCCATTTTAATATAACTTAATATAGAAAAAGTAATTTTTTGTAAAGATGATGATACTGTTACTGTTGCATGTGTGATATATTCTGGATTTAAAAATATATGTTACCTCCAAAGTGGGGTTAAAGAAATATTTTCATGTTGAGTTTGTATTTATGCATAGGTGAATACTGTTATTACTTATCATTTATTAGGTCACTTGGTTTTGTTTAAATGATGCTGTATTCCTGAAAGAAAATAGATATTCTCATTTTTTGACTCCTACTATCTTTCTGAGAAAATATCCACTTGATAAAAACCATTTTCCTGACACTCTACATATCAAAACCACACACCCCCCCACACAAGCGCGCACACACACACACACACACACACACACACACACACACACACACCCTTCCCTTTCTCCTCTCTTAATTTCATTTATACCCATGTAATTTTGTTATCTACCTTGGGAGCTTGCTGATGGTCTTAGCAAGATGCTCTTGTTTGAAATAGCCTATGTTTTTATTTTGTACAGCATTATTTTCAACAACAGAATAATAAAATCTCTGACACCTGAGACATTTCCTGGTATACTTTTGTAATAAGAAGTGGTGACTGACCTACTGTAGAAGCCATATTGAGAGGGTATTAAAAATTACATTGTCAGAGCAACAGATAATCACTGATTTTCAGCATTCAAATTGGTAACAAAGTAAATTTTAATCCCATTCAGAATTTTTATTCTTTTTATAGTCTCTCTGTCTTTTTTTTTTCAGAACCTAGGATTGAACTCAGACCCTTGAAGTTCCCAGGGAAGCACTTATTCTATTGAGCCATCTCCCTGGCCCCATTATTATGATTTTAGAAGTGCCGATTTTTTAAATATTTTTTTATTTTATAACTTTTTTCTCAATTTTTTTCAAATATTTTTTAATTTTTTTTCAATTTTTTATAATTTTTAATATTTTTTAATTTTTTAATGTTTTTTTCTATTTTTCTTCATATTCTGTAGGAACATTAAGATATCAATACTTGATGGAAAATACCTGTTTCATGTTATGTCTAAGATGTTTGAAATTCAGACAGATAGGGAGGTTGAGCTCAACTGCCTATGCTATAAGGTTAATAATGATAAGCTTATGTTTTGGGGTATTAACAACTTAAGTATGCAGACCAAAAATTAGAGAAAAAGAAAGGCTAAAACCACAGTTAACATTTTAACCTTAGACTTTCAAGGTCAGTGAGGACTCAGGACATAGGAGAACCTGCACTATAACAACCTGTAACTCGGTGATGTCTCAAGTTTTCTGATCAAGGAGATTATGGGGCCACAGAGGAAAATGATTAATGATGTAGAGAGTGCATAAAGAGAGTCACATGCAGAGAATACATTCTCTCAGCTTTCACAAAGAGCAAATTGGTCAATCAATGGCCTTGACTCATCTACGTATCTGACACTAACAAAGGATCTACAAATAGCTGTACAGGGTTTCAGGGTAAATCCTTAAGGTATTTGACTGACTTTGTAAGATACAAAAATTACATTTCTCATTATATAGGTCTTGCTTTATCTTGGTCTTAACCATCCAGCAGAATAGTCTAAAAATGAAGTATAAAAAGTAAAGCCATATTAATAGGCAAAACTATAAAAGGCTCAAATCAACAACTTCTGACATTGCCAGTCCTAAGATAACCCACTGCTATTATGGACTACTGGACTATATTGGAATATTATACTGAATTCATGCAGCTACAATATTTAAGTGGCAATGGAATACCCATCTCTGACAAAAGTAAACAAAAAAGGGGGTACAAAGGAAGAACCATTTTATATCTGCATATACAAAATAGGATAGGTATTCAGCTATTTTTTTCTTAATTCAGTCAGAAGAAAGATTTCTACTAATAGTGTTTGGGCCAGACATCATGTCTCCATCTTGTACAATGAATAAACACTAAGACAACAATATGCAATGTGTTAATTACTGTAACTGTCCTACTACTTGGGTTTGAAACTATCTTATTGCTATTTGTTTCTTAATAAAATATTTTTCAAAAAGTAAAACAAAATTTAAAAATTAAAAAAATCTTAGAAGTTATTTTTAAGATATATTCAACACAATATTCAGTAACTCTTCAATTTTACATATGTTGGGAAAATTCCACATAATCAAAACTTATGTTTATACAGAAATTTAAAAAGGTCAGACATACTAGATTTTAATAGAAAGAGCACAGAATCACATGGAATATAAGACAAAATAATAATTCTGGAGCCAACTTGACAGTGTTTGTTCACAAGTATCTCTTCTCTGTATGACTCATAGTAGTTACTTCATAATTTAAACTATCTTCATATTTGAAAACAAAAATAAAGAGCATTTCATCACATATATGTTATCATATCTTACATAGGTATTTACAATATCAAACTGTCTATAGTATCATAGTGAAGCACACACAAAAAAGGTTTTGAGAGTAAATCTTACCACATGTTATCTTTAAGGGGAGTGAGATAATATGAAATAGGACATTCTTTAGTATCCAAACATAGATATTGACTAAACTAATGGTGTAAGTGCTTTTCACTGGAGGTTAAGCTTAAATGTATTTTCATTTGTGGAAAAATACTACATAAAATTTTCAATATAATACCAGAAATGCATAACAAAAAAATTAAGTACTAAAACTAATAAAATGTCATTAAATTAAAACACTAGGGTGAGGCAGGGAGATGGCTCAGTGGAATAAGTGCTTTCATGGCAAGCGAGATGGCTTGAGTTCAAGCCCTGGTTCCGTTGAAAACAACATAAAGAACACTAAGGCCTGCCATATAGCTTAGCTAATGTGCCCGCGTAGGCTGATGCAGGGACCTGAGTTTGACTCCACTGTGTTGTACCAGTCCCGCCCCTGGGGTGTGCTGAGATAGAGAGTTAGGGCCAGTAATCCCAGCACTTGAGAGACTGAAAACAGTAGGATCACTAGGAGTCCAATCTAGATAGTGAGACCCTGCAGATACAGTATTAAATGCATAAAGAAAAAAATACTAATGTAGCAGAAAATAACCACCCTCCTCCCAGACAGTATATTTCAGTTTCCGGTAGTTAACCAGGTAATTTCCAGTTTACTTCAGTTCCTATTCTAGTACATGTTTCCTAGAAACAGCTGGTCACTATAATGCATTTATGCAAGATCCAATCAAAGACAGCCAAATACTTTGCTTTTGTACTTCCCAGTTATGGACCTATACGAATGCTAGCTCACCACTATCTGGGGACCAATGTTTTGGGAATGATTCCTATGAGTTCCATAAACATTAAACCCTCGTTGTTGTTTTGGTGGCTCTGTTGCCACTGCATTAACTCTACAAAGCAAAGTAGAATGACTCCGCCATCATCCTCAATCCCGCGCATGCCCGCCCAGCCCCAGAGATCTCCCAGGACAGCAAGACCTACTCCAGCAGCCTACTGGATCCTTCCCATGCCGCCCAGCCAGAGACTGGCCTCAGACAGAGGCTGACTCCAGCGGTCTCCTGGATCCCACCCCAAGCTCTCCCAGCGAGTGGGAATTTGCACGACTCACCAGGCTTCCCAGATCAGTGAGAGTGTGATGAGTCTGAGGGAGAGCCATTGGCTTCTTCCCATGCGCGCTACCCAGATCACTGCCCCCAACCCCTCCAAGCCAGTGACAGGCCTGAAACCTCAGGACCCACTCACCAGCACCTCCCCAGATCCCCTGCCCTAAACCCGCTGAATGAGTGGGAATTTCCCCAATTCCCTGGGCATCAAAGTTCATTGAGTGTAGAACTCCAGGCACACCCTGCCGGAGAGACATTTCCCAGGGGTTCTCTGCCCCCCAACACCAGTTGCTCGGTGAGAGCTCCAGGCCCACCGTTCCAGAGAAACATTTCCAGGTGATTACTGGTCTCACCCCCATAGCCCCAGACCCAGTGAAGGTCAGCCTAGAGTGAGAACTCCAAGCGTGCCACGTTGGAGGGACATTTCTCAGCAATCCTCGGTCCCACACCACTGACCAAAACCCAGTGCAGGCTGGCCTGTGAGTGAGGGCTCCAGGCCCGCTGTGGAAGAGGGACCTTTCCCAGCCTTCTCGGGTTGCGGCCTGTAGACCTGGACCCAGCACATGCTGGCTGACCCAGTACAGCCTACTCAGTGAATAAGATCATCCACTATCCTTTTGTGAGCCCAGAAGACCCACCAAAGCCCAGGATGCCCACCTACAGAGCAACCTGCCTGACACAGGAGGGCTGACCCCAGTTAGTTTCTGGATCCTCGCCCCAAAGTCAGCTAAGACAGGGAAGTTTCATTACTTGCTCTACATCCCAGTTCAGTTTGTGCTCACCTGAACAGGGAACCAACAGAGGGGAACCAAAGAAGCTGCAGCAAAAAGGAACTGAACACAACAGCTAGATCCAGGGTAGGCATACCTGGAAAATCTCAAACTTAATAGACTGGCACCCGAATTTCATAACATGCTAAGGTTATAGCTGCATCAAAGCTCTACACCAAAGGTCAAAGGTCAGTGCTATACTGTCGCGCGCAACCTCACCGGCAAGGAAGACGCGACAACCAGCTCTTCTTTCCACGGTTTATTCAGGACCCCTGTACAATACTACTTCTCCTGCTAGCTAGCTTTCTTGCTTTCTCCTTCCTCCTTCTCCTCTCTTCCTCTCTTCCTCCCTTCCTCTCTTCCTTCTTTTACCAGGGGAAAAGCCCGCTCATGGCTTTTGAACCAGTGGGCGTCCAACCCCGGAGTGCCACGTGGGCACAGCCAATAGGTCCAGGTACACGGAAGCAACGCCCTAGTCCTTAGCCTTAGCCAAAACGAGAAGTTATTTGCTATGGAGAGCATCCACCCCCAGGTGAGGATGAAAGAGGAAGCCAGCGCCGTCTTTAAGGTGTGGCTGTG
>PVKA01055201.1:0-10416 GCA_004027165.1 Ctenomys sociabilis
CTGGCCTTAAGCTCACTTTGTAGCTCAGGCTGGTCTTGAACTCACAACAATCCTCCTGCCTCAGCCTCCCAAGTGCTGGGATTACAAGCATGTGCCACCATGCCCAGCCAGCCTTCATATTTTTAAAAGGAGAAATAAACCACTGATTGACAGATATCATCCAATATTATAGTTGAAGTAGCAATATTATTAAACTTGTCATTTATAATCTAATGATTTAGGAAATAAAAATAATTGTGCTTATCAATATTTATAAAATGACAGGGCCTAGGAGATAGCTCAGTGGCATAAGCACCTGCCTGGCAAGCCCAAGGTCCTGGGTTCCATCCCTGGTCTACAAAAAAAAAAAAAGGATAAATGATTGTATTACAAGAAACAAAACTAAACAACAGAAAAATCTACTTTGTACCTATTACTTTTTCTTAATTCAAATATATCTATATATCTATATATCTATATATCTATATATCTATCTATCTATCTATCTATCTATCTATCTATCTATCTATCTATATATATATATCTTTTTTTTTTTTTTTTGAGACGGGCTGGCCTCAAACTTGCAATCCTCCTGCCTCAGCCTCCAAGAGTGTTAAGATCACAGGCATGTGCCACCACGTCTGGCTCCTGATTGAAACAGTTTCAATGTCCCTGCCCAACACTGTCAACCCCCTCTCTTTATAAAGTGGAGGTTGTTTATGATGGGCAGGGCTGGCTGGCCTGTATGGGCACATGGTATACCCCAGAACTCAGTGTGCTGGACTCAGGCCTATCTCCTCTTTTGCTTTGTCGTTTAACTGGATAGCTTCTGAAGTTAGCCAAGCACGTCAGCCCAGGGAGTCGGGGGGATTTCTCGAGTGATCTCAAGTTCAGTGCCTGTGTGACAAGTTCACAGATGAGGGATATCTCCAAATGCACATTCTGGTGCCAAGCAGAGTGAGCAAAGAGGGGCCACTGGGGATGATGCAGGTGCCCCATCCTGGGCCTGAGTCACCCCTAATCTAGAGACCCTTAGCCCAGTGTGACAAGTTGCTGGCCCTGGAGCACAGAGCTAGCTGGAACTTTCTGCTCTGATGAAAATGTTCTAAAGTTGGGCATGGTGTCTGTTGTGGTTTGTGTCTAGTTGTCCACCCAAAGCCTCATGTAGTCACGGGGTGGGGACTTCTAGAGCTTGTGATTAACTCATGATCCACTGGGATTATGTGATCCAAGGCTGGGATTATGGGTCTTAGTACTACTGGGATTATGGGTGTGAGTACTACATCCAACCCTGGAGCAGAGAGCCTGAAGTAATATAACAGACAGAGAGACAGACTTTTTTTTTAGTAGCCATTGCTCTTTGTTGTTGCTGCTGTTTGGCCGCCATGAACTGCTGCCCTCTGCCATGTGCCCCTCTGTCTTGGAGCCAGCTGAGTATGGACTGAAACCTCCAGTAACTGTGAGCTAAATAAATAAACCTTTCCTTCCTTCATTTTGGGTGTTGGGTATTGTCCCAGCAATGAAAGAAGAGTAACTAAGACAGTGGCGTACACCTACCTCCCAGCACTTAGGAGGCTGGGCAGGAGGATTGTTGAGCGTTTGAGGCCAGCTTGGACTACACAGTGAATTCAAGGGCAGCCTGAACTGTATAATGAAAATTCCTGTCTTAAAAAGAAAGGCTGAAGGGGGAATGTTCTATATTTGTGCTAATTCAGTAGTCACCAGCCACAGATGTCTCCCGAACCTTGGAAATGTGGCTAGCGTGCCTGCAGAGCAGACTTTTTAATTTGATTTTATTTAACTTTAAATAGACACGTGACTGAGGCCACCATACTGGACAACAACCTCTGGACTCGTCTGGCAGACTCCTATCAGCAATTCTACCCCAGGGTGCTTCTTTAGCATCTCTTTTGTTTTCTTTCCTTTTTTCTAGATTTATTTACCTATTTATTTATTTGGTACAGGGTATTGCTACACAGCTTGGACTTATAATGATCTTCCTGTTTCAGCCTCCCCAGTGCTGGGATTACAGGTGTGTGCCACCATGCTTGGTTTCAGCATCCAGTATGGCATGGGCCCGCATGGCATGTGGTACTGGGCATCGAATTCGGGTCTTTGTGCTTGCCAGGCAGGTGCTTAGCCCACTGAGCTACCTCCCAGGCTCCTATTATTTCTTCTTAATGCATTTTTAAAATTGGTTAAAAAATGGGCCAGCCTGGGGCTGGGGAGATGGCTCAGTACAATAAGCACTTGCCTGGCAAGTGCAAGGGCCTGAGTTCAATCCCTGGTTCTGTCAAAAAAAAAAAAGGGCCAGCTTGATAGCTCAGCAGACTAAAGCACCTGACTAGGCACAGTGTAGAGGCCAGGGTTCGATCCCCAGCATGCCAAGCTGACCCCGCCTATGGGGTACACTGAGACCACGATGGAGACTGGATATGGTCGTGCACATGTGTAATCCCAGCGCTTGGGAGGCTAAAACACTGGCGAATCACTGAGTCCAATCTATGTAGTAAGACCCTGTAGACCCTGTCCTAAATACAGAAAAAAATTGATTAAAAAATTAAATAAAAATTGGTGGATATTAACAGTACTCTTTGCAATTGTGAGCCTATTTCTTTGAGTAATACAGAATTTGTGTTAAATTTATTTACCTCCCTAAGACTGGGTGTGGTGGCACATGCCTGTAATTCCAACTCTTGGGAGGCTGTAAACAGGTGGATTACTACCCGTCTGATGTAGTAGAGAGACCTTGAATACTTTGGAGGCCCTTCCCTAAAAATATAAATAAGTAAATAAATAAATAAATAAATTTATTTACCTCTCCTTTCCCACTGGTTATAATTTTTATATAGTAAAACATGTTCTAACTTTAAGGATTTACTTATATAAGTCTTAATAGCTATATGTGTCCCTGTAGCCAATGTCCAAACCAAGATGTAGAATTTTTTCATAATGTACAAAAGTCCCAGGAAGTTTTTAGTTTTTATATTTTGAGTCAGGATCTAACTTCCCTAGGCTGACCCTGAACTTGTGTTCTTGTCTCAGTCTCCTGAGTAGTTAGGAGTATTATATAAGTAGTACCACAATGTCTGATCCCAGGGATCTTTTTTTTGAGACAAAGGGTTTGAGACAAAGGCTGGGTTTGAACTCACAGTGATCCTCCTGCCTCAGCTTCCCAAGTGCTGGTAACACAGGTGTTCACCACCACATAGTGACTCTCCTGTTTTCAGCCTCCCCAGCACTGGGATTATAGGCCTACAGCACCATGCCCAGTCTCTGTGGCTGGTTCAGTGTGCCTGGCATGTGGTGTCAGGGATTGAACTCCACAGTCCCTGGACACTTTCCTAAGCAGGTCCACCCTGACACCCACCCATCTGTGGTCACAGCATTTGGGAGGCTGATGAAGGAGGATGGCATGGATACCTTAGTGACTTGGTGAGATGTTGTCACAAAATAAGACAGTTTTAAAAGGGCTGGAGATAGGGCCGGCCAGATAGCTCAGTGGACCAAAGTGCCTGCATAGGCAGAGTACAGTGGATGGGGTTTAATCCCCTTCCTGCCACAGTGATGATTTGAGACTGGGAGTGGTGACACACACTTGTAATCCCAGGACTTGGGACGCTGAAAACATAAGAATCACCACTAGTCCTATCTGCCTAGTGAGATCTTGTACACCCTGTACCAAATAGATTTTTAAAAAAAAGGAGCTGGAGCTGTGGCTTAGTGTGAAGTCCTAGGTCCAATACTCAGTGCAGTACACACACAGAAAGGCCTTTCAGAGTATTGATTGCTATCGATTAAACCAGTTTCTGGGACACACAGACTTGAAACAGCCCACAACCAAGCTCCTAGGCCACAGATCTTAGCTGCATGGGAGGTTCCATGCCAGGTGGTCTCCTGCAGACTCTACCGTTACCAGGGGCTACCTGGCTCTGCACCCAAGTCTCACTTCTCCTTGGTCCTCTGCCCAAACTGAGGCCCCTTTCCTGCCAGCACTTTCCATCCTTCTCTTGGAACATGGGAGCTTTGTAGAGAAGGCATGGGTCTGAACTCTGGGTTTCACTTATTTCCATGTGGAACCAGCCTCTGCTGCAGGGATATCTGCTCCTGAGGGCCCCTGCCTGGCTGGTAGGATGGACCTGGGGTGATAGCTGGTGCTATCCCTACCTTTTCTGCTTCAGGGTGATCCAGGCTGCAGAAGAGAAAGAAGTGTGCATGTGTGCATGTGTGTGCCTGTGTGTATGCTCTCCCTTATCCCTTTCCTGCTAAAGATGCTGAGTCCAGCCTGTTGAATGAGCTCCAGTTTGGGTCTTAAAGAGCACAACAAGAGAAACCAGGGAGGAGGGACCCTGCCCTGAGCCTCTGTGCCCTGCATTCTGGAGGAAACCACAGGTTGGCCCAGTCCTGATGAGTCACCACCATGCGCTTTGATCTGCAGACCCTTGGGGTCCTGACCCAGGAGTGCTCTGCTTTGGCCCAGGGATCTGCATGACCAAGAGGAGATGTGGAGGGGTGGGAGATAGCTCAGTAGAATACGTGCCTGCCTGGCAAGTGCAAGGGCTTGAGTTCAATCCCTGGTTCCAGGGGGGTGGGGGGAAGAGGAGAGGTGGCAGATACCTCCAGGTATCCACTTCCACCCTCCAGGTCTGCAACAGCATTGGCCAGGACATGATGCACTGCGACCCATGCTAGGTCTTTGCGAAGAAAATGAGGGCTACAAAGTCACCCATCCTCCAAAGAGCTCTATCCATCCATCCATCCATCTATCCATCCATCCATCCATCCATCCATCCACCCATCCATCTACCCATCCATCCACCTACTTATTTACTTATTTTTGGAGACAGCACCTCACTATGTATACCAGGCTGAACTTGAACTCACTATATAGCCCACACTGGCCTCAAACCTGCAGTGATCCTCCTGCCTTGGCCTCCCATGTACTGAAATTACAGGCAGAAAAGCCCTGTCTGAGATACACAAGGGCAAAGAAGACAGGAACCTTAGCTTGGCAGCTACTCTCATATCACACTGAACAGAAGAGGGACTTGTCTGTACCTCTTGTTTCTCCACCACAGATGGGGCCAGATACTAGTGACCCAAAGGCAAACCAGACCCCCATCCAGAATGTCAGGCCCTCTGGGATCATTGTGGGGGCCGTAGACCCTTATTTTCTAGGGTCACCCAAGATTCAGAAAGTTTCCCAGGCCCGGTGCTCATAAAGTACTTCTCCAGGCTGGATAACTAAAACTGTTGAGGTGGGGGTGCCATGGGCACAGTTTTGAGGTGAACATCACCCATGGCATGCTTGGCCTTCCAGCCCCTCACATTGTGGAAGGGAAGCTGCCAGGAGCGCTTGACCCTGTGATTAATCAGTAACCAGCACTCAGGGAATGAGTCATGGACTGGGGACATGTGCTAGCGCTGCTCTGGAAATCTCCCTTGGGTGATAAACACAGCACCGCACGTCATCCCTGGAGGCAGGGACGCTTATGAGGTCCAGAAGTTAACAGGTTCTCTCTGCAGCCCATCAGAAGAGTAAGAGGGGACCCCAAACTGCATTGCACTCTAATGCCGAAATAGTTGTGTTTCTGGTTAGCACTGGGAGACCCAGATTCCAGAGTTTCTCTGAGCTACCAGCTCCTACATTTGCCCCACCTACTTTAAGAGTTCAGTCAGGCAAGGCGGGGCACACCTGTCATTCAATCACTCTGGGCCAGCCTGGGTTTCCTAGTGGGTTCAAGGGCAGCCTAAACTACATAAACAGTGAAGCCCTGTCTCAAAACAAAACAAAAAAAAAAAAAAAACAAAAAAAAAAAACAAAACAAAAAACAGTTCAAGGGCTAGCCAGGTAGCTCAGTGGATTAAAGTGCCTGCTTAGTTAGACACAAGGATCAGGGCTCAATCCCTGGCATGCCATGCTGGCCCCACCCCCAGGGTGATCGAGACTGGGCATGGTGGTGCATGTCTGTAATCCCAGTGCTTGAAGACTGAAAACAGGAGGATCACTACAAATCCAATCTGTGTAGTGAGATCCTGTAGACCCTGTACTAAACACATTAAAAAAAAAAAAAAAAAAAGTTCAAGTGGAAATCTAAGAGAAATACTATTTAAAAAAAGTAAGTCATTATATAAACTTAACATTGCTATTGGTTCTACAAGGATCATTGTCATCCAAGTCCCTGAAGATTTAAGTTACAAAGGGAAGCAAGACGCCAACCTTCAATAGCCAGATGAAGACTTGGTTAGCCCCCCGCAGTGTACCCCAACGATTGCCTTCCCTACCACATCTGAGGGCTTGGAGGTTGCTGTGGTCTGGCAGTGCCTGATGTAACAAGACAGATCCCAAGGGCTGGACCCTTAGGCTCACCTCTGATCGTGCTGTGTGTATGTCCAAAGCGAAGATCTGAAGGTCACACTGTGCTTTCATACAAATTTATCAGAAAAATCAACATGTGCACAAAACAAAGCTGAGTATCATTTGTTTGGTTTAAGAACTGACTCACAGGTGGGGGAGATGCTTTGGTGGTCTAAGCACCAGCCTGGCAAGTGTAAGGACCTGAGTTCAATCCCAGGTGCTATATGCCATGCTGACTCCAGAACTTTAGGCATACTGAGCTGGCCACCAAAGCCAGGCATGGTGGTGCATTCCTGTAATCCCAGCACTAAGGAGGCTAAGACAGGAAGATCACTACCCATTTTTTTTTTTTTTTCCCAGAACCGGGGATTGAACTCAGGCCTTTGCACTTGCCAGGGAAGCACTTATTCTACTGAGCCATCTCCTCGGTCCTAGGAGGAGCACTACAAGTCTAAACTGTGTAGCGAGACCCTGTATCACATAAGTAAAATTTTAAAACAATTTAAAGGAACTGACCCACAAC
Organism: Ctenomys sociabilis; assembly: GCA_004027165.1. Lineage (NCBI taxonomy): Eukaryota > Metazoa > Chordata > Mammalia > Rodentia > Ctenomyidae > Ctenomys > Ctenomys sociabilis. The sequence goes on from PVKA01055201.1 coordinate 6,861, forward strand.
TGCAGCACTTTTCTTGAGCATAGTCACGCCCTATATAGTACTGTCTTGCATGCATGCTGGTGGTGCTGTAGGAGCATAAGACAGTCCTCCTTTAACAACTGAGTTCAGGCCCTGAGACTAGGTTAGAGGAATTGGCCACTAAATGAGGAACTGTATTTAGTATGTCCTTTGCAATATTCAGAACAAAGAAAGGGTCAAAGGAAACTCTTGATTTGATACTTTGGCTTTCATTTGCATAGCTCTTACGTGGAGTACTGTAATGTATAACAGAACATAAAACTATAAGACCATCCTCTGTCGTACAACTGGTATACATTTTAGCACTGTATAAATAAGGTGTGATAGTGAGGCTCTATAAGCAAGATGTATAGGTCAGACATGGTGAGGCATATTATAATCCCAGCACTAGGGAAGCTAAGACAGGAGGATCGCCGCAAGTTTGAGGGTGTGTAAACAAGAAAGACAGGTCACAAATCTGAGTAGCAGGTTGAAAGCCCAAGCAGTCGTTTAACGGGTAGGTCATTAAACACACAGTAGTCTGTTGCAGGCAAGCCTGGTCTGTGGAAGCTCGTGCTGCAGGGTCTACCTGGTGGAGGTCACCAGTGATGCATTTCTCTAAACACTCCTGTTTTTTAGCCATGTATACCTATGCTCCTCAGTCTCTAGTTTTATTTTATTAATTTATTTATTTTTTTGCGGAACCGGGGATTGAACTCAGACTCCTGTGCTTGCCAGGGAAGCGCTTATTCCACTGAGCTGTCTCCCCGGCCTCAGTCTCTAGTTTTAGAGATAAACCATTTCCCTTCTGTCAACCTTTAACCTTGTTGTCTCTGAAATTCAAGATAGACTCAGTTTATGTGAACTTCTAGCCTAGTAGTCTACCTAGGTCTCAGAAGAACTGAAGATTTTTCATGGCACCCTACATCCAGGCAAGTTAGGCTGTTACCCTTGGGGTTCTGGAGCACTTGCCTGGGAAAGAGAGAGCATCCACAAAGCCAGGCCTCTCTGCCTTTTCCCTGAGTGGGAGGCTATACTTCCACACTAGCTGGGTTTACTATACCCAATGTAGGGGCTCTTTAGATCTCCCCAGCAGCAATATCAGGGAGTAGGTCTTTGTTTTGGGGCAGGATCTCATTATGTAGCCCAGGCAGGCTTTTTTTTTTTTTTTTTTGTCTTTTTGAGACAGGGTCTCACTATGCAGTTCAGACTGGCCTTAAGCTCACTTTGTAGCTCGGGCTGGTCTCGAACTCACAACAATCCTCCTGCCTCAGCCTCCCGAGTGCTGGGATTACAGGCATGCGCCACCACGCCCAGCTCTCCCAGGCAGGCTTTGAACTCATGGAGGTCCACCTCTCTCAGTCTTCCAAGTGCTGGGAGCACAGGGGTGTGCCACCACACCTGGCTCAGAGAGTAGGTCTTAAGCTCAGAAGGATTTTTTTTTTTTTTTTTTTGGCTGGCTCAGGATGCCTTAAGGGCAGGTCTGGTAAGGTGTGAGGATCTGGGGATTGAACCACAGTATCCTGAACTTGACTACCTTCACTTAAGGAGGCACTTAAACAACTGAACTAATGGGCAGGTCCCCAAGGTCTTAAGCTAATTAAAAAATTTGAGAGCTCTCTTTGCTCATTATGAGTAAATAATGCACTGTTTCATAGATTTTCATTATTACCCAGATTATGGACTCCTTACTAGCAACTAAGGAAGTATTGTTAATATTTGGAATTTATGGGGCCAAGGAGTTGGCTCAGTAGAATAAGCACTTTCTTGGCAAGCACAGGGGCTTGAGTTCAATCCCTGGTTCTTTCAAAATATTTGAAATTCATAAATGAAGCCGGGCTTGGTGGCACAGGCCTGTAATCCCAGCACTCAGGAGGCTGAGGCAGCAGGATTGTTGTGAGTTCGAGACCAGCCTGAGCTACAAAGTGAGCTTAAGGCCAGCCTGAACTGCATAGTGAGACCCTGTCTCAAAAAAAAAAAAAAAAAAAAAAAAAAAAAAAGAAATTCATAAATGAAAATATCAGCCATTCCTAAAAACCCTCGATTCCCTTGTCCATTCCTCCACTGGGAGACCCAGTTTGGTGTGATGCTAAGAAATACTGAAAAGCTCCTACTGGACACAGGCACATGTAGAAAAAGAAGACTCTGGCTTATTCTTCCTCACATAGGAGCAAGTGTGACTAATTCACTTAATTATTAACCACTTTTGTTGTGGTTTGCATGGTTCACTCTATGTAATCACGTGTACTTGCGATGGAATTTCTGGCCACCAGCTTCCTAGAACAGGACTTTAAAACATCTCACACCCACTGTAGTACAAGTATGTTGAAGCAAATTCCCTCAAATTTGTTTCTCTAGAGCATTTGTTTGTTTGCTTGTTTGTTTATGGCACTGAATATGAACCCTGAGGCTTTTATTTTTTTTTATTTTTTTGTATTTTAGTAAGAGTCTACAGGATCTAACTACATAGATTGAACTCATAGTGATCTGCCTTTATTCAGCTTCCCAAAGAGCAGGAACTACAGGCATGCGACACTGCACCCAGTCTCAGTCACCTTCTCAGTGTGCCTGGGGGGGGGGGGCAGGGCCAGCATGGCAAGTTGGGGATTGATCTCAGGCCCCTGGGTCTGCCTAAGCAGGTGCTTTAATCCACTGAGCTATTTGGCCAGCCCAGTTTTTTGATTTTTTGAAACAGGGCCTTGCTATTGTAGTTCAGGCTGGCCTTCAATTTATGGTAATCTGCCTCCCTTCAGCCTCTGAGTGCTGGGACTATAGGTATAAGCCAGCATGCCTGGCTTTACTCTTATTTTTCTATTTTGAGACAAGGTCTCATTAAGTCATTAACTTGCCTTAATCCATAATCTTCCTGCTTCAGCCTCTCAAGAGTTCTGGGATTACAGGTCTACATCACCACACCTGGCTGGTACTGTTTCTTAAAAACCTTGCAATAGGTCTGGGGATGTAGCTCAGGAGCTGAGTGCTTGCCTAGTGTGCACAAGGCCCTGAGTTCAATCCCCAGTAAAACACACACACACACACACACACACACACACACACACACACACACAGAGGCAACAATAAAACTGCAATATATTATCCAGGTAAAAGACCAAATTTTTTGGGTAATTATGTAAACACTGGAATATTATAGCTTGTGCTGAGATGTCCCCCAAAAGCCTGCTACAGTTTTAGGTGGGGCTTTCTCAGAGGTAGCTGAATCTCGAGTGTGTGACTGATTTCTAAGGGCAATGCTAGGATTAGGAATGGGAGTGCTACACCTGTGCTAGCGTGGATATCACACTACCCTGTAAGGGACGGAAGGAGGCTTGTCCTCACCCTCTCGTTGCTTTTGCTGTTTTCCACCTCCATGAACTATTGCCCTTCTGCCACCACTCTGGCCTTGCAGCCAGCTGATTAAAGACTGAAACCTTTACAAACTACAAGCTAAATAAACCTTTGCTCCTTAAAAACACACACACACACACACACACACACACACACACACACACACACACAGGATTAATGCTTTATACTATAAACTCCTGATTCTGAAGTTCCT
>PVKA01055202.1:0-10420 GCA_004027165.1 Ctenomys sociabilis
GATATATGTATACCTATGTTTATAGCAGCACAATGTGTGATAGCAAAATCTTGGAAACAACCAAGATGTCCATCACATGAAGAATGGTTGAAAAAGATGTGGTATTTCTATATAATGGAGTATTACTCCGCTATTAAGAATGATAAGTTTGAAGCATTTATACTGAAGTGGATGCCACTTGAACATATACTCATAAGTGGAAATTGTCTTTTGAACCCATCAATCCAAACAGTAAGTGACTGTTAACTACTATATAACATATATGATGGAACATTTTTCCTTGTCATACTGGATAGTATTTTATCACAAACTCTCATTTCATCCTTTCCTAAAACATCATTGTTTGTGATATGGTTTAGTGTTAGTGTTTGACAGACTTTCAAGTTGGGGTCAGGTTTTTGTTGTGTGAGCTGACGGGTGACCCCCTTTTGCAGTCTGTAAAGTACTTCCTGATCTGTGAAATTGCTTAAGCTCACATGAAAATGCAGGAATGTCGTCAGTCACATTTGTCTAGCTGTTTTACTCTTTTTCTAATTCACTAGAGCTCATATAAATTGATAAATTAAGAACATAAGTGTGTATCTTACATACAATGAATGCTTCAGAAATATAAGTGTAGGAATACACAGAGAAAGACAGATTACAAGACAGAAATACCTCTTCAAAAGATTACTTCTAGTACAGATAAAGAAGAGATCTTTTTCTCAGATACAAAATACAGAATTCTATTATACCTTCTTAGCTATACAGCCTGCCACCTCCCACTAACAAGCTAATACATAGGTGATCCATATTAGTTAAGATCAAGACGGAAAAATGGAAAAAATACAAATTATTTTAACTTGAAAGATTATCAGACATTTAACATAAATTGGTAAGATGCAGTAGAAAAGGCATCTGCATAATGGGAATGACATTTCCCAGAAGCAGCTATGACCTCTAAGGTTTTGAGACTATAGGACAGAGGTAGAGCTTTAGTAGAGGAAAGATTCTTGCAGGAAGACCACTCAGAAATAGGCTCAGAGATCCAGATCTAAGACACTACTCATTGGGTTGATGTCTCCAAAGTTTATACAATTTCTTTTAAATGGAGGCTCTGAAATTCAGACAGAAGGTACTACCCAGTTGGTGTTAGTGTCTTTGGAGATTATCTTGAAGCTCATGCCTACAGACCCCCCAAAAAAATCAAACCAAAGCAGTGAAAATTTTGAGTATGTTGGTAAACATATGAAATAACATTTCTACCACCTGCCTGTGGTAGAGAAATTGTCATTAAAGTGAAGCTGTAAGGAACAATTGATACATTGACAAGAAGTTCTGTTCTGCCTTCCTTTTTCTCATCTCCATCTTGTGACTTGCACTGGATAAATCCATCTGGGTCTGATCAACCACAGGATAGTTTGTTTTCTTAAATCTCTGTACCACCGTAAAAGCAAGCAAGCAATCAATCAATCAATCAAGCAAGCAAGCAAGAAAGAAAGAAAGAAAGAAAGAGAGAAAGAAAGAAAGAAAAAAAGAAAGAACAGGATGCAAACAAGGTTGAGAGAAAATAGATCAGTAAAAGCATACAGAGGGAATGAGGTCCTAGGGCACAAGGAAATGATGACTGGGCAGAGGCTGCAGGACCATGGGCCTTTTGATCATTCTGAACAAGATAAAGCAGAGGGAATGGGAACTGCAACTGCTCGTGCTTGGCCTGGACAATGCCAGCACAGCCACCACTCTCAAGAAGTTCAGTGGGGAAGATGTGGATACCATCTCCCCACTGCTTCACTTCAACATCAGAATCCTGGAGGACATAGAGTTCAAACTGAACACCTGGGATGTGGGTGGCCAGAAGTCACTGTGCTCCTACTGGAAGAACTACTTCAAGAACACTGATAGCCTTATCTGGGTGGTGGACAGCTCTGACTGGCAGCACCTACAGGACCATGCTAGGGAGTTTCAGGGGCCCTTGTGGAGGAGCACCTGGCTGGAGCCACCCTCCTTATCTGCACCAATAGGCAGGACCTGCCAGTAGCACCGTTCTCTAATACCATTCAAGAAGCCTTGGAGTTGGATTCCATCTGCAGCCATGGCTGGTGTATCCAGGACTGCAGTGCTGTCACAAGAAAGAACCTGCTACAGGGTATCAACTGGCTCCTGGGTGACATCTCCAGCCACTTCTTTACAGCCCAATGAGCACTGAGAAGGCGACTGAGGCTGGGCGTGGTAGTGTGTGCCTGTAATCCCAGAGCTTGGGAGGCTGAAAAAAGGAGAATCACTACGGGTTCGAACTATGTAGTGAGACCCTTTAGACCCTGCACGTTTATACATTCATAAAAAAAGAAAAATATATATATATGAGAGAGAGAGAGCTGAAAACTATATACACATTTCAGGAGAACAATAGTATGATTTGTTTTCAACCGATAGTGACACCTCATATGGGCTACCCTCCAGAATGTCATAGATCACAGAAAACCCACTACACTGCTGACCTATAGAGAAAAAGTTGAAAATGCGTGTGCAGCAATCTCAGTGAGCACAGTGAGCCAGGCAGCATTTCACACCTCTAATGCCTGTCTGGATGCTAATGACTACCACTCTGAGCTCCTCTTACAATTGCAGAGGTCAAAGTAACTTGTATTAACCTCATGAAGTCTCAGTAAATTAAATATTAAATGTTTACATATGTAATATGTAATATGATTTAATATTGATCATAAATCTCCAGGACTTTTAAGTTCGTTGCTTACACTGATAGGAACAGAGGACACGCTGAAGCATGACTGGGTTCTTTCCCTTGGGCACTGTTGCCAGGTGTGGTGCTGGTCTGTCATCCTGGCACTCGGGAGGATCAACCTGAACTACATAGTGAAACCGTGCCTCAGAGATTCAAAGTCAAACAAAAGCAAAAATTTCTCAACTATCTAAATAAAAGTCACTTAAAATTATGTTTTATATAGCAGTTCTCACTGTGGTCAAATGAAATAGAATCTATCAAATGTGCAAAGTCTGTATTGTAATATTTGCATGAAGTGAAGCAGTGGAAATGATAATGTATATGTTCATAAATGCATATACGTTAATGCACACATACATACATATTCACAGTATGTTTAAAATGATATGAAATGTTATTTCATATGTTTACCAACATACTCAAAACTATGTGATTCTATCATTTTGATATATAAATATATTTATATATTAAAATTTCATATATTTTATATCAAATTTGTATACATGCAAGTTTTTAGTAATGCAACAAGTATTGTTCAAGAGACAATCATATTTAATTTAGACCATAATACATAGAGAACACAAGTAGAGATAAGACAAGTTTTTCATCAGAAAACAGGCCTAATAATTATTTTTTTGTTTTCTTAGAGCATTGACTTAGCTATAGTTGGTTATAAATACATTTGAAAATGAAGGTAGTGTTATGACATTAATAGATGCATAAAACAAAAACCAATAATTATACTTGAATTTCATATATTTTTTTCTCAAAGGCTTCTGTATATTTTGCTGTTTCTTATTTTAACCATGGACTTATGCTAACCTGCAAAAAGCTTGTATATTACTTCAATTTTAAATAGAAAAAAATGAAGTTGGTAAAAGGAACAAATAATATTCATATACTTTATGCATTTACTTCTAAATTTTCAGCTTCAAAATATTCTTCTACATTTAAATTACACTATTGATTCACATGTAATAAACAACTATAACTTACTGGAATTTGAAGAAAAAAAGTTTACTGTTTGCCCTTGAGATGGCAAGATTTTCTCAGCATAAAAGTCAATGTAAAACTTTGATTATTCTTTCACATTGCTTCAGAATCTAATTTAACGGTTTCCTTTTGTGCTCTTCTAGTCCCAAAACAGGCCGAACTGCCACCTTTTCTATATGCAAACAGCAAAATTCTTTATTCTGTCTATAAAATGTAGCCCATATCAACAGCTCCTAGATCTCCTCAGACACATGTGAAAGTTATTTTATTTTCCTATTAAAGGGATAGAGATTTTGAAATGTTTAAGAATTTGAAGATCTGTGATTTAAAGTTTATATAGATACATACCCTAGGAGTTCAGGCTTTGCACCTGGGATCCTATTCCACCCTTATATGGCTCTTCAAGTTTTAAGGGGAAATGTATTTATATTTTAATTAGGAATGCACAGGATAATTTCTAAAGGCTAGGGTCTTCTGGTGAATTATGTTGGAGCTAAAAGAAGCCATAAATCAGCACTAGTAAATGAAGCTAGTGCTTCCTCTGGGTGTTTACCTCAACATGTTCAACCTCAAAGCAGAAAGAAATGTCTGTCTCGAGTACACCTAGGAAAGCAATAGAAAAGGCATGATTGCAAGCATGTGATAAATTCTAAAGTATTGCACAGAAGGAGAAGCAGGTCCTAGCATGAGCAGGGATGTCATTGATTTTACTATGGCCCAAGAGCTCAGATAGGTCCATTTATTTGGCCCAAATGGAGACAAGAAAATGAAGCATTTGCAGCCTGGTATTAGCCAGTCAAAATTGCAGGCAGATTCTGTAGAGAAAGATACTTAGGAAAGTCTTTCCCTGTGGTCACAGCCCAGGATCACTGAAGGACATGGGGTGAGTGTGCAGTCGATTACATTTTTATCACCAGCAGCAGAATGGGTAGGTGTGTTATTATTTTTTTCTGAATAATTTTAATGAAGAACAAACAGCAATGAGATAGTTTCGAATTGACTGACCTTATCAGATACAAAGGTTACATTTCTTGTTATATAGGTCTTGCTTTATCTTGGTCTTAACCATCCAGCAGAAATGTATAAAAATGAGGTACATAAAGTTAAGCCACAATAATATGCATAGGTGTAAATGGCTCTAATCAACAACTTCTGCGGATAACCCACTACTATTGTGGACTGTTGGACTCTGTTGGAGTGTTTTGCTGAATTCAAGCACCTATAATAATTGAATGACAATAGAATACCCATCTCTGACAGGACTAAACAAAAAAAAAAAGGAGGGGATACAAAGGAAGCACCATTGTGTATTATATATACAGAACAGTTAGGATAAACATGCAGCTACTTTCATGTAATTCTATAAGAAGAAAGATTTGCAATAATAGTTTTTGGACAGGGTATTGTGTCTGCTTCTTTTACTATGGATAAGCACAGAGTGTGTTATTCTTAGAGTGCATCTTGAATAATCATCATCTTTTTCAAAACAATAATCTCATTTAGTTTAAACTTTTCCCATTTTTTTCTTAACATTCTTTGGGCATATACTGTTTTATTTTTGCTACTATTAATGCAATGATTCCATTTCGTATGGTTGGCTTTATACTATGGCAAACCACATGATATAAGCTTAAAGGATGAAAAAAGCTTTAGCTTCTGGTTTCCAAAATTTCACTCCACGACCAACATGTGGCATTGCATTCCATGTTCTGATGAGGGAGCAACATTGTGGGTGGACAGGGCTGGCAAAGCTATTCATCTCATAGAAACAGGAAGCAGGAGGACGTGGAAAAGCCAGAGCACAAGAGGCCAGAGAGCAATAATCGCTCCCACTTGTGCTTTCATACTCCACTCCCTCCCCCTGGGCCCACCATGTCGCTCTGTATCCTTCCAAAATTGTCAGAAATTACGATCTCATCAAACAATTTACCCACTTGATAATGCCAGAGACCTACTGATGCAATCACTTTTCCAAATTCCCATCATTGTTATCATCTAACCTCCTGGCATATGTGTTCTGAGGTCATTTCAAATCTAATCTGTAATAGCTATACTTTCTAAAAGACTTTTAGTGTAAGCACATTATTGATTGCCATTCATTCATAACTACTGAATTTCTTTTCTATTTTTCTTTTTTATATACGTGTTTGCCTGTGTATGTATTGAATCTCTCCCTGACAATGTAGTAATCTATCTCTAGATGAATTAAAAAGTCTGTTTTGTCTTTAGAACAATAATTATCCAGGACATTATACTTTTAAAATTCCTCCAATAGTTAACAAATATAACAATCATGAGATAATTTAATTGAAACTTCAATACAAAAAAGCACAAGAGTGCTAACAAAATAAATCAATATAAGCGTAGTGAATGAAGCATGAAATTGCAACTATTTTCCATCAGCAAAATACAGGCAATCCAAAAGTTGACGTCAATATTACTGCAACGTCTGCTCCTACGATGATGACTACTGACTTCGTTCTGTGCTTAGTTGCTGTAAAGATTAAGAAATTCAGATCAGATCAACCATGCATAGAAATTTTCCTGGCAAAAAGATCCAAAGAAATTTTCCCAAATATCAAATAGTTATTAACACACGAGCATATTTTATAATATATCTTCTGGGATAATGTATTTCTTCCCAATTTTCAAAACATTACATTTTTGCTGAATAGAATTGGCTGGCAATTCAATAATTTATAAAATAATAGCAGGCAGTATCCTATCTTATTCTTTATATTAATCAGAATTCATGTGCTTCACCATTAATTATGATGACAAATTTTTTGTAGCTCATTATTATCATTTCTATTTACAAAAATATGTAAACATGAAGTTGAGAATGAAATATACAGGTAATTATAAAAATAATTGTGTTAAGGGAGAGTCTAATTTTTCATTATATTCTAAACTAATTAGTGCTTAGGTTATTTTTTCTTTCTATGCTTGTTACTATAGACACCATTAGTAAATTGTATAATTTTTTTTTTCTGTCTAAACTGCTCTTTCCTGCAATTTTTCTCAGAGCCTACTGGAACTTAACTATATTTTCAGCAGCATACTTGAATGTAACTTCTGTCATTATCCACAATCAGTGATTTTTTTAAACAGGTAAATCTTTTCCTAGTTTATGGATGTTCTTCACATATATATTTCCTTATCTTTGTCATCAAATAATTCCTTTTTAATAAATTCTAGCAAATTTTAAACAAAATCTGCCTGGAATTTCATGTATTTTCATTGTATCTCCTGAGTCCAGCTGTGTTCTTTGAATATGAACATGCTTCTTCAGTTTATATAGATTTTGAAACTCTTGTTTTATTCTTATTTTCATTCTAAGCTTTCCTGTTCTTTTCTTCAAAATCATAATTGCGCATATTCATGAACATCTTTGTCTTTATGCTATGTATTTTCTGCTTTGTATTTTCTCTACTCTTAGTCTTCTATTTCAGTGTTTTCAGTTTCTCCTCCTAACCTATAAAATCTCTAACTAGATACATATGTTTTCACAAAATTTTCCCTTACCTTTTCACTAATTTTGCTTGTTATTCTTTTGCTCTTTATTGTCTGCTTCTCCATTAGCAATGTGATTTATTTCCTTGATGTTTCATTTTTCTGGAATTTTTTTAAGATAAACCCTGCCACCAAAATTGATCTCTCACAGGTTTTTAATCATTTCCTCTTTGAAATACTTCATATATATTTTAAGGCCTCTACATATAGAAGCTGTCTTTTATACATCTATGTTCTTCAATTTCTTAGGCAATATGTTCTCACCAGAGTTTTATTTTATTTTATGCATGTAGTACAGGGTCTCACTACATCGCTCAGACTCCCAGTGATTATCCTGTTTAATTCTGCCCAGTGTTGGGACCGCAGGCATGTGCCACCACACTTGGACTTGGCTTTGTGCACCCTGGGCTTGGCCAGCATGGCACGTGGTGCCAGGGATCGAACTTGAGTCCCTGAGCTTGCCAGGCAGGTGCTTAGATTGCTGAGCTATCTCCCCAGCCTTCATCAGAGTTTTTAACTGTTCTATGTGTTGCTGCCCATGCCTCCATTATTTTTCTTCTATTTTCTCTCAATTATTGCATTGTTATATTACAAGAACTGTAGACAGGAAGACAAGTAATGATTTTAAAATAAAATATATGAGGATGTATTATTTATAGGCTCAAAAGTTATTGAAGTTTATGTGAATTCTAATTTTATAAATTTACAAAATTTTATCTCAAAACATAACTTAGAAAGATAGTCACAAAATAATCCCTACAAACTGAGAAAATTGGTGGAACATTCAAGATACCAATACAGGGTAAATGAGTTAGCAATAGAAGAGAATTTCAGCCAAGCATAGCATATTTTACTACCAGCGCTGAGTGTAGCGGGCTTGCATGGCTCACTATCTGCTCCAGTCCTTTCTTCGCTATGCAGTGGTGTGTGAGCTCAGCAGAGCACCTAAATATTCTGTATTTTGTTTTTCTTCATCTGTAAATATTGGAAAATACTGGTAATTACTGTACAACACCAACGGAATTTATAACCTAATTCTTGCAAATATTTAAAACTAGATATATTACTGATGTCATGTTTGTCATAACTATCATTATTGCTATAACTATTAACAGTAATAGTGGTAAAAATTTTACTGTAAGAAGGAAAACTTTTAAATAGACAAGGAAAAGTAGAGTAGCAGAAGTTAGGAAGAGGCCGGCCTGATAGCTCAGTGAACCAAAACACCTCTTAGGCAGAGCACAGCAGCTCTGGTTTGATCCCTGCCCCTTTGATGCACTGAGATGGGAGTGAGACTGGGTGTGGTGGTGCTGCCTGCAATTCCAGTGCTCTGTTGGCTGTAAACAAGAGAATCATTATGTGTGAGAGCCTGGAGACTCTGTGCTAAATACATTTTTAAAAAGTGAGGAAGAATGCGGTGTCACTAAGTCATGCAGACTGACACAGAGAAACTCACTTGGGGCTAAAGTCAATATTAATTTTCTACGACTCAAATGTTGTACTCAGCATTAAGAGAGAGGCATTCTGGAAGATTGATGATAGCTCATAGAAGGCTACTCAGAGAAGAATTTTTTTTTTCCATATCTGCAAAGTTAAAATAATTTGTAGGCTACTAATTCCGCAAATCATGCATAAGATCAGTATATGAAAATTATTTAACTAAACTTGGGGTGAAATCAGAAAGCAGAACTTACACATACACAAATGTCACTTTTGGGGGACATTATAAAGTTTTACTTGAAGTTACATAGCCTAACATTTGTTTAAGTATTCAAAATACCTTCTTAAAAATATTTTCTTTAGCTGTTAAGTATAAGATGATCATGAAGTTGATTATGGGACATAGGCTCTGTGAAGAAAGTTCTTTGGGTATGAAGCTACCTGTGTACACTGGTAGAAATACTACACCCTTTTGTAAAATGTGTATCAGAAAGCCAGACACCCATTTTCCCCGACTCTCTGGCTTCTGGTTTTGGGCAAGAAGACAGCACTAGAATAGTGGAGGAAAGAATCTAATATGCTAAAGTTATTTATGAGCTTGGCTCCCCCGTGTGGCATTCTCTGAGGGTGTCTGAATCCCTCCACAGGGTGTTCACACCCTCTTGAGTGTTCTTCAGTCCTAGGCAATATGACAGAGCCCTTGGTCCTGGCCCTCAGGGACTATACTCTGCCACCCAGATTTGCAAGTGCAGTACGCCCTCTTCTTTCTGCAAGAAACATGAAGGATTCAAATAGTTATTCAAGTGTGGGTCTAAAATTCATATTTATCACAGTATATATTCATGTATAGCAACACGAATGTTGCACTTAATGGGCTTGCACTCTCCCTGCCATTCTATTACTTTTCTGACACCTTTATCTCCCACCTTTTTGTTTTCTCCTGCATTTTTAATTAACAGATATTTTATTTTGGAGTGGTTTGCAGTTTATAGAACATTCAGTTTACTGAATGTTCCTTGTAATATGCTTTTTACCCTATTCCTCAGTTTTTTTTCTATCTTCATTTGCAACCACTGTACATCATAATTAATAAATGTGATGATTTACATTTGCATTTATTCTTTGTGTTGTTCATTCTATGGGCTTTACAACTTTACAATATTTAGCAGCTATTTAGATGCCAATTAGTATTTCAAGGACTCACAAGAAGTAAAAAGTGAAAACAAACTTGGGCTTAACAGAGCTTAAAATTATGTGAGGAAGACACATTGCTAAGCTAATAATTATTTAATCTATTAAATGATTGCATCTACTTTGCAGAAAAATAAAATAGGATCAGAAAAACATTAGTCTAATTTGTAATTCAGAAAGTAATTAGAAAGAGTTGTTTTGAAAAGATAACATTCAAGTGTACAATGGAAAATATGATTCTGAGTGAGAGGGCCATATAGAATGCCTGGATGAAGAGGCTTTCAGACAAGGAATTAAGAAGAGGGCTACTTAATATATTAGATGCAAGAAAGCAGGCATCTCACTCTGCCTTTCCAGAGCTGCTATGTAAATATCATCATAACTCAACTACAAAAATTACAGTGTTGCCAGGAAATAAATTAAAGAGGAAAAAATATTAAAGTAATTATCAGTTTTCTTTATTAATCTTGCTTTTTATAATTTAATTGATTTCAATAAAACTGTATGGGAATAGGTGATGCAACAGTGAGTGTTTTTTTAGTTTAAAGTTATTTAAAA
>PVKA01055203.1:0-10420 GCA_004027165.1 Ctenomys sociabilis
GCTGCACTCTTAATTCACTGATAAGAGATATCTGCTAAAATAATATCTGTAAATATAATATCATGTATGCACCTTGTACAATACCAAAACATTATGAAAACAGTTTGCAATGTATTAATTTATCGAATCTGTATTGTTAAGGTGTCTTGAAACTGTCTGATTGACATTTGTAGTTCAATAAAAAATATATATATTTCCTGAAAAAAAAAAAAAAAAGAAGTTCCAAGAGGAACTCATACAATGGGTCCTGAAAAGTACAGGTACAGTACCTCTACAGTGGCTACAGGACTCAATTAAAAAACATCTAGATCATTAAAAGTTGATTTGTGGGAATGAAACATTCAAGTAACAAAAACATGTTGGATGAACTTCAGGAACCTGATACCTTCATGATTGAAGCACCAGATATACCTCCGCAGAGGTGGCAAGGGCAGCCTGGAGGTTGCAGGAGCATTCCTGTTAAGGACAGCTAGGACCTCAAACTGTACCACAGAAGAAATCCCTCTAGTGAAGCCGAGCATCGTGCATTCAAGGGCTAGCAAATGAAATCCAGCCTCAACCCTCCACATTGTTATTAAGAGAAAAAATGCCCAGATTTGAGGTAGGACCAGAGTGCCTATCAGCTCCTGCAGATAATCCTTCTGAGAAAAGAAAAAGGAGGTTATGCTGATGCTCAGGACAAAAGTCTTATGTTTGGGACAAGTTACTATGAAGCCATAGCATCAAATGCTACACTTTTAGTTAGCTTAGGCTTTTATAAAAGTTCCTATGTTTTTCATTATTTTTCCCTCTTCTGTCTGATTCTCCTGTTGCCTTTGGTTTCACAACATGCTTTGGCCTGCTCCTTCTCCCTCAAACCCAACTCATTGTTTCTCAGGAGAGACTAAGCCACAATCTCACAAGAGCAGGAATTGTTTTCATAAGTTTTTTCTTATTTGAAAAGATGTTCTCTCTGGTCTACAGAAAGTGGAGAAATACCACTCAGATCTCAACTATGAGTGACCAGGAAGAAGTCTAGAATTCTCGAGAAACTCCATACTTTTATGAAGCAGAAAACCATTACACACCTTTCTGGTTTCTCAGGTCATTTCTATCATGTCATTGAAAGAACCATGGCCTCAAATGACCAGGTAGAGATCCCTGTGATTCAGTTGTGTAAGCTACACTGTAAAGAAATGATGAGTCAGTGACTAGCTTACTCCCAAATATCTGGCAAAAATCCTAACAGGACTTATTCCATGGGATCCATCTATGGAAGCTGACTATCTTCCAATCAGAATGCTCAGGAATGAGAGTTTTAGATCAAAACCAGGAATTCCAGAAATTGTATGAATATTTATACATATTGGGAAGAAAGTAGCCATAAAGGCATTCCGGTTACTAATGGGTGACCCCACTCCAAGCTTATCACATTCAAATAACGTTTCTTTTCCTCTTCAATCTGAAATATTCATTGGTCCCAATGGGAGGAGCTCATCTCTACTCTGCTTGTCCTCAGCTGGGAGAGATGGAAAGCATAATATCCCTGAAAACTCCTTTATTGTTGTCATTGGTCATCAGCTGAGATATTAGACAGAGCCATGGCCAGATACCTCCAAGTGCCCTCTTTATGTAGCTACTCAGAACACAATGTTTGGGTTAAGAGGAAGAGCCAGGTACAGCCAGTTAGTTTTTGGTGACCCAGCCCTTGTAGGCATGCAGCCTAACATAAGCCACATCATATGTATCACAGCAATGACAAAGCCAAGTCCAACTTAAAGAAGAGAGGAAATAGAATCCAAATTTTGATGGAGGTATGCAGACAAATTTTCAAAACTAATTTGAGGTTTTCTTCCGAACTAAATGTTGGGCAGAATCTAAGTCAAGCTGTAAATGTAGGGGCTTCCTTGGGCCAATCAAAACCCCACAACGGAAGAACATCACTTCTAATTTTCTTGGTTTCTGGAATCTCTGTTCATTCATTTCGCCCTAGATTCTGTAAGTTCACAAAAGCCTTTCAAAAGTTGAAAGCAAAATGTAAATTGACTTGCGTTCAGGTTCCTGAGCTAAGAATTTAAGTTAAACCCATCAAAATTACAAATGAAACAGCTAAGTGAGCATTTCAACAAGGGTAAACTAGAGCAGGTATTCTTCAACTTTTAACACACAAAGATAGAATAAGAATCTTGGGCCCAGAAGATAGCTCAGTAGAATAAGTGCTTTCCTGTCAAGCACAAGGTCCTGTGTCCAATCCCTGGTACTGCAAAACAAAATCTTAAAGTCCTGAAAACAACAGAAGAGAGCTATGACAAAAGGGTTTACATGTAATCAACTTGGGGATCCTGCTCTTACCTTCTTTGGCTACTTACTGGAGGTCTACAGCCAGGAGAAAGATCTTTCCTTCACCTGTTTAATAAGGCAAGACAAAATATTCTTTAACTGTGGCAGGCAATTTGTAACCTGAGAGAATTTGACTGCTCTCTGCTTGTTCCTAATTTCTTGTTAAGCTTTCTAAGAATCTAGATTTCTTGCCATATATCATTTTTCTTCGCGGCTCAAGTATAATATCATCTGTCTTCCTTAAAGATAAAAATGTATCCCATTAACCTCTGTGCACTTCAGTTACCTTACCAAAACATGGATTCTGAGGACACAGGATGCTTAAGCCACAATGAATAGACAAATTTTTGACAAGTGACAATGCAAAGGCAAAGTTATAGGACGGGCATTGTCTACATGGGGAGTTGGCAAAGAAAAGTGTGGCATACAACAGCACACAAGATAGAGTGAAGAAAAGCTTCTCTAAAAAGCTGGGAGAATTTTTTTTTTTTTTTGCAGAATCAGGGATTGAACTAAGGCCCTTGCTCCTGCTAGGGTAGTGCTTAGTCTGCTGAGCTATCTCCCTGGCTCCTGGGAAAATAAATATTAGAAAAATTAAGAAGAAAAGGGGCCCTGATGTTAAATGTGGATAGCATTAAAGAGCACAATCCTTCATGCTTGTGGAAATCCACCAAAATCAACGTTTTATGGGCATTGCCTTCTTAGAGACTAATACATTGTCATGAAGATGAGAACAAGAGGCTCAAAGAAAGAGTCTCTCTCTCTCTTTCTCTCTCTCTCTCATACACACACACACACACACACACGCACACACACATGCACACACATACATATATGCATAGTTTAGGTATTTAATTACGTAACTATTGTGCAAAAATTATATTCTCCACATCACACTGGCTGCAGTCCCTTAGGAAGCCAATGTATGTTTTCATTTCTCAGAAGACTCAGATTAGGTCCCAGTAAATCACAGTCTCAGGGGTTCAGGGGACTTTGAGGCCAATACAACTTTCAATCCACAGTATAACTCTTGCAACAGAGAGTTCTCTCATTTCCTAGATAGCAGGTCTCTAAAAAACAGTTCTGAAAAAGTAAGTGTGGTGGAGGACAAAGCCATATGTTGTCATTAAATGTGTTAATTCCTCAAAAATAAGAGGAATTAACAAGGTGGGGTATGAGGGCAGAGATAGCAAAAGAAGAAGGGTGAGGGGACACTAGAACAACAGAGAAAAACTGGGAGTGATGGAAAAGAAAGGAAAAAGTTGATAGTGGAAAACCCTTTTCTTAGGCCGAGGCCCTTGCCAGTCGGACAGTAATGAAATTCTGCAGATTAAAGGCCCATCAGCAGAAAGCTTGCAAACAAATGAGGAATTCTATCCCCAAACCTCAGTGTCATGTAAATCTCACTGAACAGGGAAATCAAAATGTTAGCAACAATTACATTCTTCTTATAACGAAATTGGTTCCAAAGAAAATGGAAAAGCTTCTGTAAATGATTAAAAAGGGAGCAGGGATCATGGGTAGGGGGAGCTGGGAGAGAAGGAGGGGTGTGTTGGCAGGGATAAATATAGAACCATAATTTAAGAGACAGTAGGAAACGTTTTGTGTGTGTTAATTGGAAATGTATTCTAGAGGCTGCAGCTTGCTCACCATGAATGTCATGACCTGAGTTCCTTCAGGGAATGTGGACTCCACCCTGTCCCCATGGTGAAGGGAAGAAGCAAGAAACCATGTCATTCAGTGGATGAAAGAAGTTCCAGTTTATATGGTGGAAAGCACCATTTTTTTGTTTTGTTTTTGTTTTCTGTTTCATTCTTTGGATTAAAGAGAAAGACACTGTGTGATTACAGCAGAGCCACCTCACTTGCCAAGGAAAGACGCAGAAACGGATGGTTTGAGAACAGCTTCACCCCACACTAGAGTGACAAGATGGATTCTCTTTTCTACTCTTGGCCGCCAAAGATTCTGGTTAATCAAATGAGCATTTGGCCCAAAGGAAATGGAGGTGTTGGAACTGGCTCTGGGAAGAGGATTCTTCCTGCTTATCTGGGACAGTTGTTTTCCCAGAGACTTGGCTCTGTGTCTCAGAATAGAGAACAATGGGCCTGGCTTGCTCACCAGAAAGCTCCAGTTGGTGACAGTGCTGAAGCCTGTTGAGCCCTGAAATGAAATTCTCATGTTCTTTGTTTTGTTTTGCTTTTTTTTTAAATGAGACAAAGGATAGAAGGTAATCCTTCAGTGAATTTCGGCCAGATAACTTTTACCTCTTCGCTTATTTCTCAAATAATTTCCTTTTTTCAAGCCTTTCCACACAATATCACTAGGGTGCTTTTTAGAGCTGAATCCTCAAAGAAGAGCTGGGCCCAGGATCCCAAGCACTAATTGTATCTCAGACATAAGTAATGGCTGGGCATGAAAGGCAAAGCATGCACTTGATAAAAACACAGACTTTTCTCAGACCCACCAAATTCCTGGCAGATGGGGCACAAAAGGAAATCTGCATTCATAACCACTGCCTTGGTTAGTCTCATGGAGTCATCCAAGCCACTTGGAAGACACTGAAAATCAAGCACTTTATTTGATATCTATTTAAACTAAAATTCAGAGAGGGAAGCGCTGCCAAAAGCCACATTTAGCTACCACTAGAACTCAAATAAATCCTTTCTCAATTCAGAGCCTTTCCACTACACCTGCAATCTCCATCAAGAGCACGAGTGAGACCAGCAAGCTATGCACACTTAAGCCAGTCCTCGTGTTACCCTATATTCTTAATAGCAATGATGACGGCAGCTGTGGCAGTGTTGGTACTAATACTCGTCTATGTGCTTGGTACTACAGAATAACGTATTCACTTGTGACTATTGCTTCTGATGTGCTAACTTCATTGAATTAAGAAGTGCCTACTACACTAGCAAAGTGCACTCTGGGGTTTTTTGGGGGGTGGCTTGTGCAGCCATGGCCTGGGCACTATGTATGGTCCTTCACCTATTCCTCTTGGGCATGATTCCTCCATTCTGCTTTCTGGCAGCTGTGAGATGAGTGGCTTTCTTCTGCCATGTCTTCCGGCCATGTCATTCCCGCCTTGAGCCTCCTTACAATGAACTGAATTTAAGCTAAATCAGGCCTCTTCTCTTTTAAGTTGTGGGTGCTAAGCATGTTGCCCCAGCCACAGTCCTTTAAGTATTCCTATCAGATATTCACTATCATTAAATTTTGGCAGAGAAATCAGGGGAATTATGCAACATTACACAGATAGAAGAAGGTGAAACTGGGATTCAGATGCAAGAGAGGAAAAAGACAAAGGAAGTGCCCAACATTTTTTTAATTGTTTTTTTTACATAACTATATAATTTATTTTTTTATTTTTGTTTATTTTTGTTTTATTGAAGTACAAATATCAATGAGATAGTTTTAAGATACCTTGACAAGATGGATTTGATAAATTAATACATTGCAAACTGTTTTCATAATGTTTTAGTATCACAGAAGGTACATACATGATATTATACTTACAGACATTATTATAGCATATGTCTCATCAGTAAATTAAGAGAATGTAGCTGTTTACATATCTTATTTTTTATACCTGAATTACATCAAAGATTCAATAATTAATACTTTCTACCTTGTTATTTTCCTAGTGGTTGTCCATAGTACTAGAAGCTGACATAATATCCTGTCCAACCACCATTAGTGCAAATCTTGCCCCTCATAGAATTATGTAGAAGCATGGCGTTATCTATCCCAACTGTACTGTCCATGCACACACATCATGATTCTTCCTTTCTATACCCCTTCCTTTGTTTACACCTGTCAGACATGGGCACACCATTGTCATTCAACTAACTTAGGTACTTGAACTCGACAACACAATCCAACACAGTCCAGCATTCCACAACAGTAGTGAGTTATCCGAAGAAGTTGTCAACCATAGCCATTTACAGCTCAACTTAGTATTATGGCCCCGCGATGTATACTTCCTTTTTATACTTTTCTGCTGGATGGTTAAGACCTAGACAGAGCAAGACCTATATACCAACACATGTACTTTATGTTTCTTATGAGGTCAGTGAAGTCCCCTCAGGATTTATCTTGTAGTCCTGTACCTTATTCTGTAGATCCTTTGTCTGTGTCATCCATGTGGATGAGTCACGGCCAATGCTTGACCAGTTTGCTCCCCGTGAGAGCCTGAGAGAAAGTTTTCTCTCCATGTGACTCTCCCCAGGCACACTATAGAACTTCGATCTCTTTCCTCTGTGGCTCCATAATCTCCTTGTTCAGAAAATTTGGGGCTCAACTGAGTTTCATGATGTTGCAGTACAGGTTCTCCTATGTCCTGGGTCTTCGCTGACCTTGAAAGGCTAGGGCCAAAATGTTGGCTGGCCTTGTGGCTCTTCTATTTCTCCAAGTTTGATCTGTGAACTTAAGTTGTTAACCATCCAGACGAAAAGCTCATTAGTATCCTGCAGCATATGCCATTCACTTTGCCTTATCGGACTCAATTGATTTTAGTTGTTGTTGTACGTTTCCATTTGTATTTCTGCTTTTCACTTATTTAACACACTTCTGTGCACTTTAGCAATTTGGCTTTTTGTCACATATTGTACTTTCATTTTGAGCTACCTTTCTTGATCTTTATCTTCCTCTTTCTTCTTTATCTGCTTGCATGTACTGTACAGGATGACACCATGATACTGGAATGAAGGAGAAACACGCAACACAAGGCCTTCAGTCCATGAAGGTTAGGAGTAAAAAGGCTTTTTAGGAGTACACACAGCCCACAGGGCCAGGCATAGAGCCAACAGATGCCAAGTCCTCTTTTCCCTTACTACATCCACAAGTTCCTATAAAATTAGAATCAGGTCTCAGATAAAGATCACAGTAAGCATTAAATTTATTCTTATATAAAAATAAAGAATCAGGTTTACCATGTTGGAAGACTTAAGATTTCTTGGCTCAGAATGATTGTTAGATCTTCCTTCTACCACTCTCTACCTCTCCAACCCCAACAGTTTAAATTTAAAAACTCTTCATAAGAAAGGTAGGTAAATTCTCAACTACTTAGTATAAGACAAGGGCCAAGTAAGTAGTGACTTCAGCAGTGATTGTACCAAGAAAAAAAATAAGCAGCAGTCCTCATACTTCAGTGATAGAAGTTGGAGAGGTCAGGAAATAGGCAAGGGATGTATAAGGAGGAATCAGATATATTCTTCTAATCCAGAAAAATAAAGTCAAAGTCTTTCATCCAGCATAGCATATAAAAAAAGGATGATGAAAATTTTCTACTAATATCATTATTTATCCCTGACATGCTCCTTGACTCATTGTATATACTAACTATTATAGCAAGTTCTTTGAACCCTACTTCCCCAGGGAAGGTGATATATCTTGAGTTGTCCATGCTCTAAGAACATTGTCTGAAGGTAACCATACTATGAATGAAGGATAGAAAAGAACCCCATCCCCTGACCTGGGCATTTGCCTTTGAAAATATATGCCCCAGTTGATTCAACTCTATCCTGTGTTTCCAACCAAAATGAAAAGTAAATACAAAACAATTAACATATTGCAACATGACATCTTCTTGGTTTTCCTTCCTTTCTCAAAATTAGCAGATGGAGAGAACACTGAGGACCATTAGCATCAGCTAAGACTGGAGATCAATCCATGCAAGGTGCTGCTTGTCTTCAGGGAGGCTATGGCTGACTTTTCTTGCCAATTTCCATAAGGAATCACTTTGCTTATGATCTCTTCATCCCCTAGGAAAGCTGTATCATGAGCATTTGTAACCAATTCATATTTCATAAATGGACTTAGCTCCCACTCACGAGGTCATCAAAGAAGCCTTCTAGATTTCATCATGCCAGAAATATCTCACGTGGCTCAAGAGAGCAGCATCCAAGAGAAAGTAAAAGGAGGATTTGATGTAATGTGAGTCATCCTGCCCTCCACAAGGGGCTACAGCCATGTAGCATCCCAGGAGAAAAGAACTATAAGCCCTGAGCCAGTCAGAATCCAAAAGCAATTCTGGTCCTCATCTGTTCCCAGAAAGGTTTTGGGAAATTTGTTGAATTCATTCCACACCAATAAGTTAAACCATGTAAAACAGCACATACTCTTGTGCTCAGGTCCCTAAATTATTTCTACATTAAATCTACTCTGTTTATTATTTTTTTAGTATAAAGAGGAAAAACACAAACAAGAACAAAGACAAGTGCCAGGGAGATAGCTCAGTGGTTTAAACCCCTGACTGGCAAATGCAAGGTACTGAATTAAATCCCCAATACAAAGATACAAACAAACCTAATTTTTTAATGGTGTTGAAATTACAACAGGTGTCAATAGATTCCATATGAGTTCTGACTCAGTTCTGAGTCTAAAGTATGCAACGGTTTGCATGAAGTTGATTCAAGGACAAATGTGATGTGATAAATAAGCATGTAGTAAGTACACTCACAAAAAGCCACAGAGGTAAAATGAAAAAGAAAATGATAAGTGTAGATTCCCTCAAGCACATGAATTCATGGAAAGAAAAAGAACTAAGCCAACACAGGCCACTAAGATAAGTAAGTCTTGGGCTCTAGCCAATTGTTGTGTTAGGGGCTGCTCTTTGTCCTTCAGTGTCGTTTCTCTCCTTCTTTAATAATAAATGTTTAGATTACATGGTTACTATTCATTAAAAAATTGGATTTTCCTGTTTCCTTTCAAGTGTGACCAAGGAACTAGTGATAGGATATACACACATATATTAAACACCAGAACCTCCCTTAAGAAACAGACTGCACAACTCCACCATCTTCTTGATCCTGCCCCATGCCCACCTAGCCAGAGTGACCGTCCTGAGACAGTGGAGCCCACTCCGGTGGCCTCCTGGATACCGCCTCCAATCCCTCTGAGTGAATGGGAATTTGCACGACTCACCAGGCTTCCCAGATCAGTAAGTGTGTGGTGGGTCTGAGGGAAAGCCTTTGGCTACTCCCTGCATGCTATGCAGCATTCAGAGCCTCAGTTCCCAAAACATCCTAGCCAGAGACCTGCCTGAGACACCTCAAACAGACCTACCTGGCAACTCCCCATAGCCACTACCCCCAAGCCCACGACGGGAGCGAGAATTTTTGGTGAATCTCCTGGCACTGGATCCACTCCTGCATGGCCTGGTGAGTGTGAGGGAGAGATTCTGTGCCCCCCAGTACTCCCTAACCAGGGGCCCAACAGAGGGAAATCACAGGAGCTGCAACAAAAAGGAACTAAACACAACTACATCCAGGCCAGGCATAACTGGATAAGCTCAAACTTAATACAATGACAACTGAATCTCATATGCGCTAAGGCTATAGCTACACCAAAGCTCTACACCAAAGGTCAGAGGTCAGAACTATACAAAATGACAAGGAAGGAAAAAAATGCAATCTCAGGTCTCGAGTTCACCAATAAGTGCAGAGGATACTAGCTCAGCTGAAATGAGTAAATTAACACAGATGGAAGCAAAGGAACAACAGCAGAAAGGTATAGAGGAAATCAGACAAGAATCAATGCCTAAAATATAAAAAGAAATGTTTGAATACATACCATCTGAAGTAAAGAATCAAATCCAAAAACATTTGGGGGAAACCCAGTGCTCACTCAGAACAAGCGCAGAGAACACTATTCCAGCTGAAATGTAAGAATTAAAAAAGTGTCTGAAGCAAAGAAAAAATAGCAGAAACATCATGAGTAACTCAAAGCAGAAATAAGTTCCGAAATCAAAAAAGAATTCGTTGAAATCACACAATTTGAAATACAGAAACAGGCCCAGAAATATAAGGAAGAAACCCAATTTGGAAGAAACTCTGCAGAAAAAGAACAAATTGCTACATCTAAAGAAGACATGGATAAACAAATAGAGGAGATGAGAAATATGACGGAGTTATTCAAAGAAATTGTCGACCATATCCATTTACAGCTCAGCTTAATATTATGGGCTCACGATGTATACTTCATTTTTATACATTTATGCTTTTCTGCTGGATGGTTAAGACCTAGGTAGATCCAAACTTATATACCAACACATGTACTTTATATTTCCTATGTGGTCATTGAAGTCTTCTCAGGGTTTATCTTG
>PVKA01055204.1:0-10420 GCA_004027165.1 Ctenomys sociabilis
AACCCACAAACTTTGAAAAAAATCCTAACTAATAAGCAATCAGACAGAGGTCTACTGTCTAGAATTTATAAAGAACTAAGATATAACAGGGCCCTCAAATTTAAAGACCCAATTCAGAAATGGGCATCTGAGATGAATACACACTTCTCAGAGGACGAAATTAAAGAAGTGAACAAATATATGAAAAAATGCTCCACATAGCTAGCCATTCATGAAATGCAAATAAAAACAACACTGAAATATCATCTCACTCCAGAAAGAAGGGCTATCATAAGGAAATCAACCAACAATAAATGTTGGAGAGGTTGTGGGGAAAAGGGAACACTTCTTCACTGCTGGTGGGAACGTAGACTAGTACAACCATTGTGGAGGTCAGTATGGAGACTCCTCAAAAGAATACATCTAGAAATCCCATTCAAGCCAGCTATCCCCCTACTGGGAATTTTCCCAAAGGATTTGGATACATTGTATCATAGGATCAAGTTTTTGAGACTACTTCTATAGGAAAATTTGTGTGTTGTACATCTTACATTTGAGCTTTAGTTAACTGTGTGTAGAGCTCCTTGAGAACTTGAAAGGTGTTCACCAATTGTCTTCTATCTTCCAGGAAGGCTGATCAAAACCCAAATGATATGTATTCTGAGATTATACATACTCTTGTTCTTTGCCTAGGATTTTAGAATTTTCTTCATTCTTGGTGTTACTAAGTTACATGATACCAGGTTTTGGGGCCCACTTTATTACTGGGGTGGCCATTCTGTGAGCTTTTCCAAGCTGAAAGTTTGTCTAGGGCAATTTTATTTCAATGATGATTTATTTCTCCATTATTTTTCTTTGATGTTTTAACTTCAGTTGGCTGGATGCTCTGGATGATTCTTTAGGTTTCATATTTATTTTTTCCATTCTGCTTTTTGCCTTCCTTTTTAGAGATTTCCTGAATTTTTTGTGCCAATTCTTTATTGTCCTTCTATTTCTCTTGCCTTATTTTAGCTCTTATGAACTCTTTTTCACTTGCATATTCCATTTTTAGAACACTCATAATTTCCCCTCATATCTTTTTTATATTAATTTTGTTGAGAAAAAAGTAGCAATGAGACAGTTTCAAAACAGGTTAGTAGGACAGTTACAATTATTAATACATTGTATATTGTTGTCTTTGTAGTAGTTATTTAAAGTACAATATGCAAACATGATATCTTGTCTAAACACTATTAGTTCAAAACTTTCTTCTCACTGAATTAAGAGAAAGTAGCCGTATGTCTATGCTATTTTGTATATACAAATATTTACATATATGTATATTTTTTTCACTACAAAATGACCCTTCATTTATATACTTCTTTTTTGTTTGCTTTTGTCAGAGATGGGTATTCCATTGCCATTCATATATTGTACGTGCATGAATTCAGCAAAGTAATCCTATGTAGTCTAGTAATCTATAATAGTAGTGAGTTATCCACATGACTGTCAATGTCAGAAATTGTTGACTTCAGCTTTTTACAGGTCAGTCTATTAGTATGGCTTTACTTCTTACACCTTATGTTTATACTTTTCTGCTGGATGGTTAAGACCAAGACAAAGCAAGACCTATATAACAAAAAATGTAACTTTTCTATCTGTCAAAGTCAGTCAAATCCCCTCAGGATTTACCGTGAAACCCTGTACAGTATTTTGTAGATCTTTTGTCAGTGTCAGCTATGTGGATGAGTCATGGCCATTGTTTGACCAATTTGCTTTCTCTGAAACCCTGAGAGAATGTTTTCTCTCCAGGTGACGATATCTTCAATCACTTTCCTCTGTGGTCCCATAATCTCCTTGATTAGAAAATTTGGGACACCACTGAGTTACAAGATGTTACTGTATAGGTTCTCTAATATACTGAGTCCTGACTTACCTTGAATGGTTGAGGCCAAAATGTTGGCTATTCTTGTAGCCCTTCTTTTTCTCTAATTTTTTGGTTTGCAAACTTAAGTTGTTAACCCTCCAGAAGAGAAGTTTAATGATATTATTACCCTAAAACATAGGCTGCTGAACTTAATATCAGTATCCATCTGAATAACAAATGCTTTAGACATAGCATGGAACAAGCATTTTCTGTCAATCATTTGTAGACTATACTTTAAATCCATGCAGAATATGAAAAAATAAGGAAATTAAAAATTAAAAAAATAGAATAGAAATAAACAATTACAAATTTTTACATAGAAATTTAGAAAACTAACCATATACAAAATTGTAGCATGACAGTCCTATGACGTTTTTTTCTTGTCTCTTGTTTTCATTTATTACCTTATTTTGCTTTTAAAGAAACATTTACTTGAGAGAGAGTATAGCAGTAATTGATATAACATTAGAAGCCGTATGCTTTTAGAACACCAGCATGACAGGTACCCCAAGCATGGCTCTCGTATTACACATTGCTATCTTCAGTGCAGTTGTTTAGTTCACAGGTATCAGCATGTAGAGTTAGTCAGGGTGAGAATCCTATCAATAACTGCTAGTTTCAAAAACCTTCTGAAGACTGTCAGGATCATTGTCTTAACCATCTTGTGTATATAAATGAATGGTTTTACCCCTGTCATCTCCTAGTATTCTCCTTACCCTCTCTTCGTTGTTTAAACCCTAAGTGCTCACTTTCCATTTAATTGTGTTATACCTTTCTCTTTTATTTGTTCTCCTGAGTTCTTACACTAAGGAGACTATAAGATATTTACACATGTGGGTCTGCTTTATTTCACTTATGAGTATATCATCAAGTGGCATGTACTTATATATGAAGACTTCAAGTTTATCATTCTTTATAGCAGAGTAATATTGCCTTGTATAAAAATACCATATCTTTTTCATCCATTCTTCAGGTGGTGGGCATCTTGGTTGTTTCCAAGATTTGGCAATCACAAATTATGTTGCTATAGACATAGGTGCATGTATATCACTATGATACAATGTTTTCAGTTCCACTGGGAAAATTCCCAGTAGGGGGATAGCCGGCTTGAATGGGATTTCCAATCCTACTCTTTTGAGGAGTCTTCACACTGATCTCCACAATGGTTGTACCAGTCTACATTCCCACCAGGAGTGGAGAAGGGCTCTTTTTTCCCCACAGCCTCTCCAACATTTGTTGATTTCTTTATGATAGTCATTCTTTCTGGTGTGAAATGGTATCTCAGTGTTATTTTGATTTGCATTTCAAAATAATGATATGTGGCATTTTTTCCTGTATATATTAGCTTCTAGAATTTCTTCCTTTGAAAAGTATGTGTTCATCTAAGACACCCATTCCTGGATTGGGTCTTTATTTTGGGGGCCCTAATGTTTTTTAGTTCTTTAAAAGTTCTAGAGAGCATATCATTTTCTGAATGCTTATTAGTTAAGGTATTTTTCCCCAATTTGTGGGTTGTCTTTCCACTCTATTGGTAATTTCTTTTGACGTACAAAAGGTCCTCAATAAGAGGAAGTCCCAGTTGTTAATTCTTTCAAGTGTTACCAATGAAGTTTGATTTTTGTTCATAAACTGTGTAACTACCCCTATGTTTTCAAGAGTTCCTCTTACTTTCTCTTCCAGGAGATTTAGTCTTTCTGTTTTTATGTTTAGATCTTTAATCCATTTTGACTTTAGCTTAGTGCATGGTGATAAAGCTGGGTCAAGTTTTAATTTTCAGCATGTAGAGAGTCAGTTTTTCCAGCACCATTTGTTAAAAGAGGCTATCTTTCTTCTACTGAGCATGTTTGTACTCTTTGTCAAAGATAAGGTGGCTGAATGTGTTTGTAGTTGCTTCTGCATCTTCTAATCTATTCCATTAATCCTTAGGTCTATTTTCTTGCCTATATCATGATAATTTTATTACAGTAGCTTTGTAGTATTTTCAAGTCAGGAATTGTAATGCCTCCTGCCTTGTCTTTGTTGTCCAGGACATATCTTTTATTATACTTTGGAGGATATCTGAGACAGTTTGATGGTGTCGTTCCTGGTGTGGTGTGTATCTCTTTCAACTTTTAGACAATATCTTTCTTAATTACTGTCATTATTTCTATGTTATCCACATTGCTCAGGCATCTGTGATTCCTGCTTTCCTGACTTTGTCTAAGAAAAGTTTCATGAAGCTATGACAGGTAGTGCAGCATGCCCTAGGCTGTGGCAGGCCATGAAGATGCCCCTGGACCCTCATGAGAGAGGCTCATGGAGGTGTGATGTGGCATGGGGCCAGGCTGCTTCCCTGGAGACTTTCCGCTTTGATGTGTCTTGCTCTTCTTTCCTAAGCTAGCAGAGTTTTCTATACAATTCCATTCCCTTCCTTACTTGAAGTGAAGACACTGGGCTGCCCGAGTCCTCAATCTCTAATGTGAAGGTCACATGTAGGTACAGGCTCTCTTTTGCTATGTGAGTTTTACCTAATCCATCTCAAAGCAGAGAAGCCAGGACTGGAGTGTGAAGTATTTTTATAAAGCAAAACCAGCTGATTCCTAATTAGTTATATGGATGTTAAGAAACAATTCCTTCTGGAAATTCCAGGTCTTACTTCTCAGGCACCTGGAGGAGCAGACATGCTGAGCAACCCACAGAAGTGTTGGGGGTCAACCAGGAGAGGGTCTGCTCCACCATGCCACCCTCGCCTGTCCTCAGACCTACTCCACCCTTGATGCCTGCTTGGTACTGTGGTGGGCATTGCAGCACTACCACCAAGCTTAAACCAGCTCTGACCAACATAGAGCCTAATATTGTGTACTTACTTTGAGAGAGTTCTTACGGTTTGTATAGAGGAATCCCCCAAACCTCAGTTGCTCACAAGCAGGGCTTCTGAATGGTGACTGATAAATGAATTTTCAGAGTTACATCTGGCTTGCTGTTAGGAGGTGTGGCCTGGTCTAAAGTGGTCTGTCGTGGTGGGGGGATGGCCAGAAATGACACAGATACCTTTGCAGCCCCTTTGATTTTTTCTTTCTAAAAAAGTCTTCTCCATTTGACTAAGCTGCCCAGGCAATGCTTGAACTTGGGATCCTCCTGCCTGGACCACCTGAATGCTGGATTACAGGTGTGGACCACTATGCCTGGGTTACTAAATCTGCTGAATAACTTTAGAGAACTATTCACTGAATTCTCTTTCCCCTGTCTCTTATTCTTTTCTTTTAATCTGCACTTTCTAGTGTGTACCTATTAGAGTTCTGGATGAACCAAACACTGATGCCTGCAATATTTTCCCTAACTTGGGCATTGATCAAATAGTTGTTTTTTGTTTTGTTTTTTTTTTCCTAGAAATGTCATAAAAGTCAACCAACATGTAGACACACAAACTTGCTCATCTTGGGACGGTAACCCAAGATAAAAATTCAATTCATGTTTTGTTACGTTAATAACTCACCTTTTGTTTTATCTAAAGCAAGTGCAAAGGACTGAAAATGTGTTCCCTCAAAGGTAATATCTTGGAATCATAACCAATCGATGTGATGACAATAGAGGGCTTGGCTTGCAGAATGGTCAGGAGCCCTTACAGAAGGGGTAACAGGAAGCTCTGTCGCTCTCTTCCTCAATCTAGGAAAGCTGTCCTATGCACTCAGAGGAGGGCTCTCACAATAAGCCAAGACTGGTCTTGGAGTTCAAGCCTTCAGAACTATGAGAAATACATTCTGTTTGTCACCTACCTGGGTAGGGCGCTGTGCTACAGCTGCTCCATATGACTAAGAGTGAGCAATCTGACCTGCTCTAAGTAAAGCTTGACTTAATCATTGAGGTCCTTTAGCAAGACAGATCAAAAGTTATTTTTGCCTTTTCTAGGACTCAATTTCAACCCTTTTGGATGACAAATTAACAATACAAAGTTCATGCAGAATGAAATATTGAAAATGTAATTGTACCTTATGGAATACTTTTCAATTTCTGATATTTCACTATACAAAGTTCACTTTTTCTCTAGGAAAATGCATATGTAGTTATATAAGTAATGGATAACATGAGTATCTAAACCTAAAATCTATAAATAAAATAACAAAAAACAGCCATGATTTTATTTCCCATGGGTAACTACTGTTGGTATTGAGTTTCTTCAAATTATTCTCAAGTATGAATAATATTTTGTATCTCGAATGATCCATAAGAAGATTTTTGTGCTCTGCTATCTATTCATTTAGAGACAAGGTTTTGCTATGAAGAATAAGCTGGGCTTGAATTTGCTTGTGTAGTTCCAGCCTCCAACTCATGGTGATCCAACTGCCTAAGACTTCAGAGTGCTGGGATAGCAGGCCTGGGCCACCACGTTCAGCTCCTGACTTATTTTTTCATTAACAGTATCCCACATCATTACAGAATTTTAAGTATGATTTAATACCATTGTTAATTGAACAATTCCCATTACAGGCTGTTGAAATCAGTTCAAGTAACTACTATTTAAATGGTACTGTAGGGACCTCCATGTGCGTGAACCTTTCTTCTATTCCTTTCTAAGTGTATATTCCTAGAAGTGGAAGCACCATTTCAAAGAAAAGGTGTTGGAAAGGTGTGGATTTGTGTCTTCGGGTTGGCATTAAGAATGTTTGTACTGGGTTATTTTGTCCCTCTATTCAGCTATAAAAATACTGATAAAACCCTTGCTTCTTGGTACTGGTGATGAATTCCTTCCTAACCCTGGGAAGCCTAATCAGATCATGCCAAATTTCCATGTCTTCCAGTCAGACCTTAATCAGGGTCAGGCTCTTTGCAATATATCCTGGAGTAGAGGCAGACACAGCCTTTGATGGGTTAATTTAAAGGGATTTTTATAAGTATGGGTTGGATTCCATGGTCCACCATGTGCACCACCCCTTCCTCATCGAGGGAAGTGGGTTCCTGACATACAGAGCCTTGTAGGTGGCACTTTGAGATGTGGAGTGGGGGTAAGGGTCCCAGCCTCCCTCCCTCTCTGTGCACCAGCTAGCCAACATCTCCTCATAAGTGCTCATTCTGCTAGATACTGGCGAGACCGAAACAAATCATCAGCACTTACGAGCTCTCCATCTGCACGGGAAGATGGGCCTCAACTGAGTTCCTTTGCCAGTTTCCATTGTGTAAATAGGTGATAAATTTTCCTTGCCTCTCGTTAGTGGCTCTCTGTCCAAATTCCTAGGGTGGCTCCTGACCATCCAGATCACCCAGCCTGACACATCAGTCCACGCCCTCCCACCACCTGAGTGATGGTGACCCTGCTGCAGCCGTTTTGTGGAGAGGGGAGCTGGGGATAAGCACAGGTGAGTGGAACAGGGCCAGCTGCACAGCGTTCCTACCCCTGTCTAGCTCCTCAGTTGTGTGCCTCTGGTGGTTGCTCAGGGGACTCCTCAAACCTGGATGAAGTTCCGTTTCATGTGGCAGCTCCTGATGTGTGTGTCTCAGAGGAGTTGGGCGCCTGTCTCTGGTGGAGAAGTCAGATAGTAGGCAGGCCATCTGTGTGTCCAGGGACAGTGGGTCACGGCCAGGACTGCTGTGGGTGAGCTGTACTCTGCCTTTTAGGAATATGAGTGCTTGTGGCCCATGGCAAGATAGCCAGACTTCAGAGGGCTGGAGGTGCTTCCCTCAGGATGCTACCAGGCAGAAAGCCAGTGGAGCTGTACCTCAAGGATGGAATCTCAGAGAGTCTCCAGAGTAAGAAATACCAAGACAATGAGCTTGTGAGGTGCTAGCAAGCAGTCTATGGTCTGCTTGCCACAGGTCTTTGTTCCTGCCAGGATGTGGGTGGGGGGGGGAAGGTGAAGGGAGTTGACAATAAGGGGAGCAAAATACAGAACCATGCAGCCTGAGGCCTCTAAGCCTTCCCTCGCCACTTACCAGCATTTCCTAAGGGGCAGGCAGCATATTTAAGTACAGAGCAATGGCACTGTTATACTGATTCTCTCTTAGCAATACCACTGGGAAGAATTTAGGACTGAGTAATGTCTGAATCTACTCAGTGTTGCTGTAATAAAATAACATGAGGCTGGGTACTTTATCAGGGAAAGAGGTTTGTGTGTGACAGTTATAATTCAGAAGGCCAGAAAGCCCACACAGAGTACTGCCAGCATTTGACATCAAGGCTACACCACAGCATAATGAGAAGAAAGGGAACTGATCATGCTTAGAAGTTCTCTGTGTACCAGCAGGGAGATAAGAGAATAGGGAATAGGTGCTGTCCTAGTTACTCTTCTTTTGTTGCTGAGACAAATACCCAACATCCAAAATGAAGGCAGGAAAGGTTTATTTAGCTCACAGTTACTGGAGGTTTCAGTCCATTCCCGGCTGGCTCCAAGGCAGAGCAACATATGGCAGAGGGCAAACTTCCATGGTGGAGGCAAAGAGCAGAGAGCAAAGGGAGTGCTGTGGCCCAAGCAGCTAGGCAGCCTCTCTCCCCTCCTTACCTGCGCTGGGACAGGTGCAGGGTCCACACCCACAATAATTAATCACAAACTCCAGAAACTACCTCATGACTGAATGAGAATTTGTGTGTGTGGGGGGAACACACCTAGACACAAACCATAACAGGTAGTCTTATTCTTTTCTAACACCCCACTCTTGCAAGAGATAGCACACTTTGGGAGGCAATATCAGTCCATTCATAAGGGTGGAGCCTCATGGCTTAGGTACTTTTCACTCTACCTGCTCAAGGCTCCTTTAGCACTATGACACTGAGAACTGGGTGCCCATGCTATGGGCATGTCGGTCACACGTGCCCAGCACCCACACTATGTCAAGGTGCTGTAACAGCACATCTTTCCATCTCTCTTGAAAAGCTCTCTGCAAGACCAAGAAAACTTTCCTGAGTTTCAAACTCCTGGCTGGTGGAATCCATGAAACCATACGTCTTGTATCACTTTTAAGATGACAGTGTTTTTTGCTCGTTGTTTTTATTCCATCAGTTATTATGGTAGCCAACAGAGAGGAAACAGCAACTCTGCCTGACAGAGGTCTGCCCCGGCCACGTGCCAGTGCCTAGGGTCGTGGGTGTAGTCTGTGGCAAGGGCAATGGCATGCTATGTAACAATGGGTATTTCATGCTTTTAGAATAAAATGTGATACTCCTAAAAAGTGATTTGTAGTGTAGTTCCAAGTAAGTCATGAGCAATAATAAAGAAATGCCATATTAAGCCTTTATTATTTGTCCACTTGAGCTTTATTTCTAGCCTTAAATATTAGACTGTGCTGTAGAGAGTGATTGGATTTGTAGGTCAAGATGATCAAAGAGTGGCAATATCAGATGCTTCATCCTGAAAACAGGCTCCATTGGTCTGGCTTACTAGGGACCTTCCTGGACAGACTCCTCCCAGAGGCAGGAAGAGGCGCTTGGCCCCAACTGAGTCAGTGTCTGCATTGCACCAATGGTTGATGGTGTAAATCTCCCCAAATGTTAGACTGTCCTCCATTTGTCACAGACATAGAGGACTTCTCAGCATTCCCAAGCTCTTTGAGAGAGTGAGGAAGTGCCTTGTAGTGGGCAGGAAGTGGTGCTATCTTCCATCCCCTTAACTGAGTGAAAAGATGTACAACCCTTCCCCTGCTCCCTGCTCACCTAGAATGGCAAGACCCTCAGTGGTTCTCCTGAGATGTAGCTCCTCAGCTTTTGCTTATTTCTCCAATTAGCTAATGCTGATGTTATACTAACTGGAAAGGAATATTTACAGAGTTAACTCAGTTTCACCTAACCCTTGGTGTCAATTTAACAGTCTGTCTGACCTGCTTCTGATTCAGCTCAGCATCAGTTAAAGCACAGACTTATCAGAGCATAGCTAAGACTCATTACACAAAGCATTAAAGGGCTTTACAACTCCTTCCCTCCATGAGCCTGCAAGGTCAGATGGATGCTGAGCTCAGCTTGACCAAAGCAAAGATCTCAGGGCAGCACAGCCAGAACTGGTGGCTTCCATTTGATCTGAATGGCTACACAGTGACAAGTTGCCTTGGGCACATTACTGGAGGATGGTTTGGGCTTATCAAGTTGGCTGGGGTTAGAAGTCCACAGGATTAAAACAATATGACCTGTGGGCAAAGGGCTCACTGAGCAACCTGGAGGCTGCTGAAGTTTAGGATTTGGAAGGTAGGCATGTCCAGATGTGGGAGCCGTGTGGGCTTGCATCAGTTGCTCCAGCTGGGAGTCATGAAGCACGCAGCGTGCAGGTGTTTCAGCTGGAAGCCGAAGAGACCAGAAGTACTTGTAGCTGATTTTCCTGTTTCCACCTGAGTAGGGTCCAGCGTACAGCTTAAGGGGCCTGCTGTTCACAAGGTCAAGATAAATCCTAGACATATGCTCCTACTCCCAGAATGATTCCAGCTAGGAGGGTGTCAGGTGGGACAGGCACTGGGGTAGAAGGTGAGACAGTTGTACTGTGGTTCAGGTGCTGTGCAGAGAAAGGTTGGGTGCTAAGGAGTGAGCACAGGGAGAAGGAACATAGGCACAGAAAGTGTGTGTGTGTGTGTGTGTGTGTG
>PVKA01055205.1:0-10420 GCA_004027165.1 Ctenomys sociabilis
CACTTAGTATGATGTTGGCTTTTGGTTTGTCATAGATAGCTTTTATCAGATTGAGATAAAGAACATCTATTCCAAATTTCTGTCAGTTTCTTTTTTAGTATCATGACTGGATGCTGGACTTTTCAAGAGCCTTTTCTGCATCTATTGAGATGATCTTTTGAGTTTTGTCCTTGGCTGTGTCATTGTGGTGTATCACCTTAGTGGTTGTACATACGTTGGACCATCCCTGCATCCCTTTGATGGATCCCACTTGGTCATGGTGTATGATCTTCTTGATGATTTGCTGCATTTTTCTTGTCAGCATCTTGTTGAGGATTTTTGTGTCTGTGTTCATTAGGGAATTTGGCCTGTCACTATCTTTCTTAGGTAGGCCCTTCTCTGGTTTTGGTATCG
The DNA here is from genome assembly GCA_004027165.1 of Ctenomys sociabilis. Lineage (NCBI taxonomy): Eukaryota > Metazoa > Chordata > Mammalia > Rodentia > Ctenomyidae > Ctenomys > Ctenomys sociabilis. The sequence goes on from PVKA01055205.1 coordinate 394, forward strand.
GGGTAATGTTTGCTTCTAGGAATGGATTTGGAAGTATTGCTTCCCTTTCCATTTCATTAAAGCATTTCAGAAGGAGTGATGTTATGTCTTCTCTGAATTTCTTGCAGAATTCTCCAGTGAATCTATCAAGGCCTGGGCTTTTCTTTGTTGGCAGGTTTTTAAAAATTAATTAATTAATTAATTATTCAGTACAGCATCTCACTACACAGCTCAGACTCATAGTGATCCTCCTGTCTCAGCTTCTCCAGTGCTGGGATTGCAGGTGTGCACTACCAGGCCTGGTTTCAGTGGCTGCATGGCATGGTCTAGCATAGCGCGTGGTACCCAGAATGGAACACAAGTTCCTGAACTTGTCAGGCAGGCACTTAGACCACCAAACTACCTCCCCACTCCCTGTTGGTAGATATTTAATTGTATCTTCATTTCATTGTTTGATACTAGTTTATTTAGAATTTTTATATCTTCTTGATTCAGCTTTGGTAATTCATATATATCTAGGAATCTGTCCTTTTTTGTTTTTCTGTATTTTAGGGAAAGGTCTCCAGGGTGTTCATGTTCTCACTACTAGATTGGATTCTACAGGCATGAGCCACCATGCCCAGTCTCAATCGCAGTTTCAGTGTGCCTAGGGGGATCCAACCCCCGGCCCCTGTGGCTGCTTGCAGATGCTTTAATCCACTGAGCTATTTGGCTGGCTATTGTCTTTTTTTGTTTTTTGTTTTCATTATTATTTAAAGAGAATACAAAATACTTAAAAAATTAGAAATGATACAGAACTTCACCAAGCAAAACAATAGGATTTCAGCAATGATTGCTGTATTGCAGAATGTTGTCTTCAAATTAGTTGTTCAGATTATCAGATATAAGCATGCATAATTGATTTCAAAAAGTTGTAAGAAATTTAAAAACCTGGATAAGGTTTTTCTTGACTTTACTTAATCTTTTGAAGAACCAGTTCTCCTTTTCATTTATTCTTTGAATTATTTTCTTACTTTCCAATGCTTTAATTTCTGCTCTGGTTTATATAATTTCCCCCTTCATGTAAACTTTTGGCTTAACCTGCTCTTTGTTTTCTAGAAGTTTGAGGTTCACCATCATGTTTTTTATTTGCTCATGCTCTGTTTCCTAATACGGGTATTCATTGCTATAAATTTCCTCTTAGGACTGCTTTCTTTGTGTCCCCTAAGTTCCAGTAAGTTGTACTGTTCTTATTGAAATTTGTGGCATATATATTTATGATTGTTATCCCTTTGTTTTGGATTTTCCCTTCACAAGGATTTAGTGATCTTCTTTATCTCTCTTAATAAACAAAACTACAGGGCTGGCCAGATAGCTCAGTGGACTAAAGCACCTGCTTAGGCAGAGAGCAGTGGACCAGGGTTTGATCCCCAGCACGCCATGCTGGCCCTGCCCCTGGAGTGCACTGAGACAGTGACTGAGACTGGGTGTGGTGCTGTGCACCTGTAATCCTTGAGGTTAGGAGATGAAAACAAGGGGATCACTATAAGTCTGATCTAAGTAGTGAGATCCTACAGACCCTGCACTAAATATATTTTTAAAAAGTAATAAAAAATAAACAAAAATAGTAAAAAGGAACATTAAAAATGATACCGAATATCACTAAACAATAAAATAGGAATTCAACAATGGTTATTATGTCTTCAAATTAGTTTATATTGCCAGATATAAACATGCATAATTGGTCAAAAAAGTTATAAGAAATTAAAAAAGATGAAAAAGTAATTAAGTATTAACTATTCTTAATAGGCCAGCAGAAATCAGCAGTGCAATTTTCCAAGGTATCCTGTATATATACATAAATATATTTTTCCCTTCTTTCTTTCCTTTGTCTTTTTCTCATCCCACTTGTACCTTCCCTTTGAACAGATTCTTTCCCTTTCACAGTATCCACTGTACCTTTCAGCTTTTATTTACTCTTTCAGGCTCTTACACTAGTGAGACAATACAAAGTTTACACATGCGGTCTGATTCATTTCACTTATGAGTGTGGTCTCTAGTTGCATCAATTTACCTATAAAAGCCTTGAGTTTATCTTTTTTTGTAGCTGAGCAAGACTCCATTGTGTAAAAATGTCACATCTTTTTTATCCATTCCAGTTTTTGCATATCAAAATAAATCAGCAACAAAGTAAAAAGGAAGCCCACGAATTAGGAAAAATTTTAGCAGACTATCCCTCAGACAAAGAACTTACATCTAACACATAAAGAATTGAAAAAAACCAGGCCCCTAAAATTAAAAGTTTCAATGAAAAAATGGGAGTCTGAGATGAACATATACCTTTCAGATGAAGAAATACAAATGGCAAATAAATATATAAAAAATGTTCAGCTTCATTGGCCATTTAGGAAATGCAAATTAAAACAACACTGAGATTCTATCTCACCCCAGAAAGAATGTCTATCATGAAGAAGTCAGCCAACCAAATTGTTGCAAAATAACTATTCATGATTCAAGGTATCACTGTAATTTGGTTCATAAAGAGACTTGTTTTTAAAACTTTTTGCTTGTAAACTCTGCATTGGGTGGCAAGTTTGAATATGGTTTTTTTCACTCCACACAAAAGTAGCCATATTCTCCAATATTTTGGAATAAATTGTGAACTTGGGTACCAATATTCATTAAACGTATAGAAACATTAAAAAAAGTCAGCCAATAACAAATGCTGGAAAGGCTGTGGGGAAAAAGGAGCCCCTCTACACTGTTGGTGGGAGTGTAGACTGGTATAATCACTGTGGAGATGAGAATAGAGAGTCCTCAGAAAACAAGGATTAGAGGTCCCATTAAACCCAGACATCCTCCTTCTGTTTTTTTTTTTTTTTAACAAAAGAACTGAAAGTTTCATGACAGCAATGTATGTGCACCCATGTTTATAGTGGTGCAATTTGTCATAGCTAAATTTTAGAAAGGTCACCAAAAAATTCTGCCATACAATAGCTCTAGGTAGACTCAACTTATTTTCTTTTCTGAAATGTGCTTAGTAAGTTAAGCAGGTGTGCTATAGCACTGCAACTGGGTCTGAATACTGAAAAATCATTTATTATATCTTTATGGAAAAGCTAGAAAAATATAAATAGTATAGTCATTGCATGGGCAAATGATAAACCTCAAATCTGCTACTTGATGGATGAATGTTCAAGTTATTTATATACTAGTTTGTGATCTACGACCCCCACTGTAATTTAAGGGCACTGACCGGGAGACAGTGTCCTTACTGCTCACTATTCTATCCCCAATGCCTATGGAGGTGCCCTGTGTATAATAGAAAGTGTTCAGGGAATGTTTCTGTAGGAATGAGTGAATAAATAAATGAATGAATGGACCTGGAGGTAAAACTGGATCCCATGTCACCAAGCTCTGTCGCAGCCCTCTCCTGTTCAGTATATTTTCATCAGTGGTTAATTTAAAGACATTAGCTGTGTACTGATAAAATATGGATATAATAGCCTGAAAAGGCTAGCATAATGATAAATTGTACACACAAGATCCATTAGCAAGAACAATTTAATATTGATGTGTATATGTATGCATACATGTATGCATGTATATGTGTTTATTTTAAAGTTCCCAGCCTCTGAAAACTGTAAATAGATTTTAAAAACAAAATACAAATGGACACATTAATTAATGAACACATTAATTAATTATGTGTGTGGGGTGCCTTAGATATTTTCATTTATTCTTTTTTTTTTAATTGTCATTCCTTTTATTTTATTTTGAAAGCTGATTAATAACACATTTTCAATAATTAATACATTTTACATTGTTATCTTCTTAGTGGTTATCCATAGTACAAGAAGCAGACAGGGAGGCCTGTCTGCCCGACCTTCAGCAAAGCTGCTACCATGTTCTCTCAGGTGAATGTTGTTGGGCTGTCAGCCTGGGCCTTGCAGCCGCAATGGATCCAAGTCCAAAATATGGCAACTTTGGAAGATATTACCAGGCAACTAAAGTCAAACAAAAACATCCAGAAAATTACCAAGTCTATAAAAATGGTAGCAGCAGCAAAATATGCCCGAGCTGAGAGGGAGCTGAAACCGGCTCAAATATATGGAATAGGATCTTTTGCTCTATATGAAAAGCTGATGTTAAGGTACCTGAAGACAAAAAGAAACACCTTCTCATTGGTGTATCCTTGGATCGAGGACTTTGCGGTACTATTCATTCCTCAGGTGCTAAACAGATAAAGAATGAGGTGGCCACACTCACAGCAGCTGGAAAAGAGGTTATGCTCGTTGGAACTGGTGATAAAATTAGGGGCATACTTTCCAGGACTCACTCTGACCAGTTCCTGGTGACCTTCAAGGATGTAGGAAGAAAGCCCCCTACTTTTGGACTCGCATCCATCATTGCGCTTGAATTACTCAATTCTGGATATGAATTTGATGAGGGCTCTGTCATCTTTAATCGATTCGGGTCTGTTATCTCCCATAAGACAGAAGCAAAGCCCATCTTTTCTCTTAATACCATCGCAAATGCTGAGCGCATGAGCATCTAGGATGATATTGACGTTGATGTGTTGCAGAATTCCCAAGAGTACAGTCTGGCCAGCATCATCTACTACTCCTTGAAGGAATCCACCACCAGCGAGCAAAGTGCTAGGATGACGGCGATGGACAATGCCAGCAAGAATGCTTCTGAGGTGATTGATAAATTGACTCTGACATTCAATCGCACTCTCCAAGCTGTCATCACCAAAGAGTTGATTGAATTCATCTCTGGTGCAGGAGCTCTTGATTAATGAAAATCAAGTTCCATCATCGCACAAGAGGTAAAGAAGGAAAATTCAGCAAGCTGATTTTGTTTAGAGCTTACTACTGTCTTTGTCAGAAGAAATGTGGTCCATTGTTTGAATTACTACAGACAGAAAAATGTTTATAAATTACCTTACAATAAACAACTTACAATAAGAAAAAAAAGAAGCAGACAGTATATCCTGTCCAAACATTATTACTACAAATCTCTCTTCTCATAGAATCAAGCAAAAGTAGCTGTATATTTATCCTAACTATTCTGTATGTACAAATACAGAATATTTGTATTTCTGTATGGTTCTTCCTTTGTATGCTGTTTTTTAATTTAGTTCTGTCAGAGATGGGTATTCTATTGGCATTTAAATACTTTATGTGCTTGAATTCAGCAAAACACTCCAACACAGTCCAGCAGTCCACAATAGTAGCGGGTCATCTACAGAAGTTGTTGACTAGAGCCTTTTACACCTCAGCATATTAATATGGCTTCACTTTATATAGCTCGTTTTTATACTTTTCTGCTGGATGATCAAGACAAAGCAAGACCTCTATAACAAGAAATGTAACTTTTGTATCTCATAAGGTCAGTCAAATCCCCTCAGGATTTATCTTGCATCCTATACTGCACTATATAGATCCTTTGTCAGTGTCAGGCATGTGGACGAGTCATGGCCATTGCTTGACCAATTTGCCTGAGAGAAAGTTTTCTTAGGCACAGTATACATAATCAGTCGCATTCCTCTGTGGCTTCATAATCTCCTTGATCTGAAAATTGAGGCACAACTGAGTTCCATAATTTTGTAGTGTAGGTTCTCCTATGTCCTGAGTCTTCACTGACCTTGTAAGACGAGGGCCAAAATGTTGGCTGACTTTGCAGCCATTCTTTTTCTGTAATTTTTGATCTGCAAACATAGGTTGTTAACCTTCCAGAAGAGAAGCTGATTATTACCCTGCAGCATATGAAGTTTGGTTTACCCTCACTATCCATTTAAATATCAAACATCTTAGGTGTAATGTGGAACAGGTATTTTCCATCAAGTACTGATATATTGAACTTTTAGTCCTTACAGAATATGAGGAAAAAAATTTTAAAAATAGGAAAAACATATTTTTACACAGAAATTTAGAAATTTAACCATATACAGCATTGTAGCAGGACTGTCCTGTGACAATTTTTTTTTCATTTATTTCCCCCAAAAAATATTTTTACTTGTGAGACAGTATGGTAATAATTGGTATGTCATGACAAGAAGTATGTATTTAGCAGACCAGAATGACAGGCATTATAAGGGTGACCCTTCTATTACACATTGCTATCTTCAGTGCAGTTGCTTGGTTCACAGATAACAGCATATATAGATAGGTTGAGTACCTTCTCGCTTTCTTTTTAGTCGTGTTCATTTATTCTTTCAGCAGCTATTTATTGAACATGCCAAGTACTGTGCTTGGTACTTGGATTTTAATACAGTGAGGAAAACATCCACTTTTGTGTTAATATAGTTAAAAAACTATTGGAGAAAACAGACACTAATCAAAGCATTTCACAAACAATATTTATATTAACAAATTGTGAAGACTCAGACACAGTGCATATAATGAAAGAAACTGGCCAAGTCAGGGAGGGAAGCCATCTCTGAGGAGCTGACCCAGTGCTGGCTTCTCAAGGGTAAGCAGGAGGAAACTAAGGTGAAGTCAGGGGAGGTAGACAAAAAGTCCAGTGAGGCAGCCATCTGAAGGGTCTGCTTAGGTTCCTTTCCCTTCATATATGTAGAGGCTGGACCAAGGGTCAGGGCTGGGGTTGGGGTTCAGCTAGAAACTCAATTTTCTTGCTCTCTGGATGGGGGGTGTGCAGAGGTATTGGCCTAGTCTGGGGCTCAGGCCAAAACTGCAGCCCTCTTAGACAGGATTGTGAGGTTAGGGCTGAGGAATTGGGCAAAAGACTGATTCCTCATAAAGAGAGACTGAACAAACAAATGATTACATGAGTCTAATGAGAGCTTCTGATGTTGGAGGAAAGAGATACAAATATGGAAAGGAGGGAAGGGTAACACAATCGACTGGTGAGAGGGTTGCAAATGGAAGTATCAATATGATTTCATGCTTTTTGTGTGTCTGTGCATGTGTGTATGGCATGACTGTGTGTGTACATTATATATACATGTAATGTAATCAGAATATAGTGACTGCTTAAAAACTTACTACAGTATGACACATTTCCATTAATCCCCCTCAAAAAACTTATCCTATCATCAGGCACACTTATCCTATCACTACTGCCACTTTTTTGAAGTAGTTCCCTTTTGTGTTTTGTGTCTTTAATGCTATCATGCCGGCCCCCATGTCCAGAATTGATTTGAAACTTTTACATTTCATGACTCTGTGAGAAGATCCAAAAGTTGCAGGGGCCAGGTCCAGTGAGTAAGGCAGTAAGGCAGAGTAATATTTTTATGAGCCTGCCTTTCTCATTGTATACCATATTCCCCAACAGTAACCATTTCTTCGGCCATGTATTGTAAAGATACTAATGATAGAAACTTCCAGAAATCTTTCAGAAATTGGCACAGATGATAAGTGTATTTAAAGTAAGGAGAACATTTAGGAGGTTAATGGTAATGTGTATTTTACTAATAATTTTGAAAATTTACTGAGGCAGGAGGATTGTTGTGAGTTCGAGACCAGCCTGAGCTACAAAGTGAGCTTAAAGCCAGCCTGAACTGCATAGTGAGACCCTGTCTCAAAAAAAAAAAAAAAGACAAAAAAAAATAATTTTGAAAATTTAAATATTCACTGTATATTTTTATTATAACTCATACACCCAACTATTTCTTTGCTCTGCCCACTAACACCTAAAAACAATTGCAGCTTGGTAGCAATGACTACATCTAGGACTCAGATCTTTGGCAGTAGCTCCATTAAAAGTAAGCAGGACAACTGGGCATGGTGGCACATGCTATGTGTAAAGGCCCTGGGTTCAATTCCCAGTACTAGGAAAAAAAGAATTAGTACTCCTTGGAGAAATGACTGATTTCAGGGCTGTACAGGGAAAGCACAATATGAGTCTAGAACACATCTTATTGTGCTACAAAGTAAAAACGTATTCCTAGGTGCTGGGATGAGCTAACAGGGCAGAGAAGCCAGCTTTGGGAAGCAAAAGAAATAATGACAACAGTGAACTATAACCCACTGGATAAAATAGGAATATGTTAGTGTGTAAAGAACCAAAACATAGCTTAAAAGAATTAAGAAAAAGTGGAAGTAGGCTGGGAATGCACTTGTCCAGTATGTATAAGGTCTTGGTTTCCATCCTCAGTATTACCAAAGAAAGAAAGCTGGGAAGAAGAAAAACCTTTACCTTACCAAGGGCAACTCATAAACAAAGAGGGAATGATGGAAGTAGACAAAAAAAAAAAAGTATTAAGCAGTCATCACAGTAAAAAAAGAGATTCAGACAAGAATTATCAGTGGATAAATTATTTATCAACTAATTGCTTCGGAGACACCTGACAGATACCACCTTAATTTTAACCAGTAATAGGGCACATTGTCACTGTGTGCCTACTGGTGTGATAGACCAACAACACATCACTTGGGCAATGTGTCAACTCAGAGGGCACAAATTGCATTTAACCATTAGGAAAGAGCGGACTCATCTAAATTGAGGCTCTCATTGCAAAGTAATTAGCCTGTACTCAACAACTGTTAAGACCATTTGCAGGAGATAAAAGAAATAGGGCAAGCAGTGGAATTTGTGATCCCAAATTCATGAAGGACTTTATTAGGATAATCAATAAAATGTGAATAAGATCTGTGAAGTAGATGCTATAAGTGTATCACTCTTAATTTCTTAATTGTGATGGTTGTCTTTCCCTCTTAGAATGTCCTTATTTTTACAAAATACACACTGAGGTGTTATAGGGTAACAAGACAAGATGTCTGCACATTAATCTCAGCCCCAGGACAAGAGGATAACTGAACAACTTGGAAACAACAAAGGGAAGCAGGCTTGACATCTGCCATGCCACCCACTGAGCAGGAACACGCCTCTTCCGGGAGTTAATGTGGGTCTCCTCCTAGTTTTGCTGCTGATGCTACAGTTGATCCATTTTCTCATCTCTAAAACCAGGAAAAACCCTAGAATTAGCAAGCCTCAAAATATTCATAGAATGATAGCCACAACTAAATGAAAGATTTTTTTCAAACAGAAATGACCAACTTTATCTTAGGTTGAAAGCTTTTTATTTTTTATTAATTAGCTATGAAAATAAGCTATTTAAAGCAAGTGTGGAAGTTGAATGGCTCAGAGATGAGTCAGAAAGAACCAAAAGGAGAATGAAAGTGGTAAAATGTTAAGAAGTAGGGAGCCTGAGTAAAGAGTGTAGGGCAGTTCTTTGTGCTTACCCATATTTTTTTTAATATGGAAGATTGTGTGTGTGTGTGTGTGTGTGTGTGTGTGTGTGTGTGTGTGTTACTGGGGAATGAAACCAGGGCTTTGCAATGCTAGGCAAATGCTCTGCTAGTAAGATAATCCCCAGCCTTGAAAGTATTTCAAAAGCAAAAAACATTAAAAACATTAATAGAACAGGACATGGTAGACATGATTTTGATTCTAGTTACTCAGGAGATTGAGGCAGGAGGATTACAAATTCAAGGCCAGCCTGGGCAATTTAGCAGGACCTTGTCACAAAATTAAATAAAAATAAAAGGGCTAGGAATGTAGCTCAGTGGAAAGCACTTGACTAGCATACACCAGCCCCCTGGGTTGAAGCTCCAGTACTGCAGCAAAAACAGTCAGCTGAAGGAGAAAGGCCAGCCTCATTTTACAGTGCGCTAATATTAGTCTAGGCAGAATGAGGCTGCTGAAGTCTACAAGGGCCAGACCTCACTGAAATGTGGGACTTGGCTCTTGGAAAGTGAGGTGATCAGATCTTGTGAAGGTGAGGAACAACTAAGGAAGGGGTGTAGAAAGAAAAAATCATGATGTGTGTGTATAGACAGTACAGTTGAGATAGATAACGCTGTGCTTCTACATAATTCTATGAGAAGCAAGATCTGCACTAACGGTGGTTGGACAGGATATTATGTCGGCTTCTAGTACTACGGTCATCCACTAGGAAAATAATTATTGAATTTTTGATATAATTCAGGTATAAAAAATAAGATAAGTAAGCAGCTACACTCTTAATTCACTGATAAGAGATATCTGCTAAAATAATATCTGTAAGTATAATATCATGTATGCACCTTGTACAATACCAAAA
>PVKA01055206.1:0-10435 GCA_004027165.1 Ctenomys sociabilis
ATATATATATATATATATATATATATATATATATATATATATATATATATATATTTGTGTATGTGTGTGTGTATGTGTGATGTGTGTGTGTGTGTGTGGTGACTGGCCTAACCCGCCATAGGAACAGTGCTGGCAAGCACATGCAGTGCCCTGGATCAAATCATGTAGTCCCTGTGCTTGCCTAAACAGGCACTTTACTGAGCTATCTTGCCAGCCCAAGGATGATTTCTTGATGGTAAATGGATGCAACTAGAGACCATATTCATAAGTGAAATAAAGAAGACTTGCATGCATCATCATCCAATTGTCTCCCTAGTAAAGGAAACTGAAAGAGTAAATATGATCCAGAAGATACGATAGAGCAAAAAAGGAACAAACTGTTCAAAGGGAAAGAGCAATTAGGATTGGGGAAGAAAGGACAAAGGAAGGGGAAAAAAGATACACACACACCATACCCAAGATAATTGCACTACTAATTTCTATGATTCATTGAAAGGAACATTGATTGAGTTTATATTGTTTGATCAATTTTTCATGCCTATACATGGCAATCTGAGCATCTACTTTGAAGATAACAGTATGCAATATAATGACCATTGTTAATTTCTTATCAATTTTTTTGAAATTCTGTATCTTTTTTTCTCTCTTTAAAATAAAAAAAGAAACTATTGGAATATGGCAAGACAGAAGCTATAAAAGACAAATACAGGAAGAATTGCATGACCCATCCTATTAAGATGTCAGGAACACATTTCTTAAAACAACCTCAGCTTAGCAGATAGTAAAAACTTAAGTATAATGCAAAAAATCCTTTAAAAATATGATGTACTAAAACAGGCCCATGAAAAAATTGAAAAGTGTTGAAAATTTAAATTAATTTAATCAATAATTTCATCTATACAATATTAAAACTCCAATTCACGTAGATTTAACATAAACTCTCAAAGCATTCATGAAAAAATCTTTTACAGTATTCACCAAATAGTAAGACAGGATGCTTTCCAACATTTTCATATTGGTTATATAAATTTATTACTATGTATTATAACAATGGCATTACAAAAAATCAAAAAAGTAAAATTACACATCCTCTCTCTTCCATGAGTATAATCAATCCCTAAAATCCTAGCTAAATTATTTTTTTTTAAAAATCATTTTATGTTTTTGTGGAACCAAGGATTGAACTCAGGCTTTTGCACTGAAGGAAGCGCTTATTCTACTGAGCTAATTCCAGCTCCTTAAAAGGCATAAAATTAATCGACATATCAAAACAGTAACAAATCAGATTTATTACAGGTATTTAGCATGATCTTAAAAATTTTTAAATCAAATCAATCTGAAAATGAATAATATGAACAGATAAAAAGAATGCTGGGTCATTTTAATATAGAGAAGAAAAGCATTTAATAAAATTCAAGTCTCATTTATAATTAAAATTTCAAAATCTTAGGAAGGTAGGAATAAAAGAGAACCACTTGGTGTGATGAGGATTTTATGCCTAATAATTCAACTCTGAACTTAATGATGAAATACTGAAAATCATCTCCCAAAATTGGAGATAAGATGACCACATCATAGTAACACCTTTTTGATGCTGTAATAAAATCCTCACCCAGAAAATTAGGTGGAAAAAGTTTAGAGTTTTCAAGGAAGAAATAAATGTGCCAGTGTTCATAATGATACATGTGTATTCAGAGAACCAAAAATATTTACAAATTATTACTTTTCAATAAAATGTCTGAATACAAGATCAACACACATGAATTATTTAAGTCTAACAAAAATGAAAAATTTTTAAATATTTTAAATTTATTCACAATACATCAAGGAATAAGAATTACCCAGTCAAAAATTTGCTAAAACATGTCTAAGAATGATTCACATAAGCTATAGAATACTGAGAAAAATCAAAGACCAAATAAGTTTAAGAAACTATCTTATTCAACAATATGAAGATTCATTATCAGAAAGTTTTTTTAGTGCAAGGATTTATTTTTTTTTTGTATTACTTTTCTTTCTTGTAATTCAAGCATTCTGTTATGTCATGAGAATAAAAATGAATAACAAAAAACTATTTTTTTGAAAGCCAGATCTGAAGTTTTAGATATTCAAGAGCAAACTGTCAAGATGTCAATCATAACAGAACATGATAGGTACAAACTGGAATAGAAATAGAGTAGTAAGTAAAATTTCCCCTTAAAAAAATAATGCTGATTGCTTAGTTATATATATATGTACATTTAAAACAACTAACTTTGAGTGCATACAAGAGAAGTATTCTAAGGATTTTATTCTTAATGATTTTATTGAGAAAAAAAACAATGAAACAGTTTCAAAACCGATTAGTAGGACAGTTTCAATAACTAATAACTCTTCTGAGTGAGGATTTTATTACAGCATCAAAAAGGTGTCACTATGATGTGGTTATCTTATCTCCAATTTTGGGAGATGACTTTTAGATTTCATCATGAAGTTCAGAGTTGAATTATTTGGCATGAAATCTTTATCACACCAAGTGGGTTCACTTTTATTTCTACCTTCTTACCATTTTAAAATGTTAATTATAAATGAGACTTGAATTTTATTGCATATTGTTGTCTTAGTGGTTTAATTGAGAATTCTCCTCCATTGGTTCTCTAGATTTAATGCAATCTAATCCCATCCACATCTCAATGGGATTTTAAGGGATAAAAGGGAGGGATGTGGGGAAAGAGGAATTGATACACAGATTGTACTGAATAGTCAGAGACAGGCTTGAAGGAGAGAGAGATGGTACATTAGCTCTACAATAATTGAAATAGTACCCTACGGATTCCAAAATACATAAAATCTAAGCCAGGGAACGTTGGAAAACAGACCATATATATATGACTATTTAATTTACACCCAAGATGGTATTGAAAGTATAGTTCAGTAAGATTTAAAGCTCTAAAAGCATCCTGATTCACTGTGTACCCTATCCACACCCATATATCCCTCAGTTGCAGTTAGCTTGAAAGTAAACATGTACAATAAGCCTGGGAGGTGACAGGAAAGAGAACCTTCACTAATTTGCTGTAATGGACTGAATAATACCCTCCCCATAGTACTGTAAAGGCTATTTTATGTAGGAAAAGTGACTTTTGAAATGTAATTAACTTAAAGAGCCTCAGACAGGAAGCTGTGCAGGCTTATTAGTACAAACCCTCAGTGAAATTGTGTGCAATCTTACGAAAAGGAGGCACACAGAGATCTGACTGCACTCAGACAGGCAAAGCCAGCGCAGAGAAAGCCAGACAGGTGATGCGGCCACAAGTCAAAGGACACTGGTGGCCACCAGAAGCCAGAAGGGACAGGAACAAATTTTCTTTAAACTCTCCAGGTTGTTCAAGATTCTACTGAGATTGAATTTCTATCCAGGGATGGGAAATTTAAACTGAGTGGATAAATTTCTGTTGCTTTAAGCCTGGAGTGTATGACAGTTTGTTGTTGTGCCTAAAGGAAACCAATCCACGAGAGGTAGGAAACTATTGTCAGAAATGGTCACTAAAATGCACTCTCCATGAAGGCATATTTTGATGTTAGACATCTTTAAAAGTCAGAATGCCTGTTCATCAAACAAAGTGAACGAAACTAGAAATAGAAAAGATATTCGCTATTGAGTGACACTGACAAAGAACTGTGTTCAGAAAAAAGATACATAAATCAACAAGATAGAATGCCAACAACCTAACAGAAAATGAATGAGATTTGGCGAGAACTTCATAAAACAACATATGGAGATAGTACATAAAGTATCTCTATCATTTGTCAAGGAGAAATATATGATAACATTACAGTGAGACACCACTCCGTCCCCAGGAAAAAGATAATGATTGAAACGACAGAATGGTGGAGCAAAGGTGTTTGAAGAGGGAACATATTTTGAGTATTTCATGACGGCTTAATTGCATTGTGTCATTTTCTGTAATAAATTTAAAAATTTAAATACCTCAAAAAAAAAAAAAAAAAAAAAAAAAAAAAAAAAAAAAAAAAAAAAAAAAGAAAAGAAAAGAAAAAAGAAATGACAACACTGGTGCGGTGTGAACAACTGAAACTGCATTTGAAACCTAAGCTGGAAAAGTTACCTTGGAAGTGGCAGTACCTGATGAGATTGCGCATACGTGTTCTTACGACCCCCAAATCAGATTATTAGCTATATCTACCCAAAAAATAGCATGAGAATGTGTGCGTGCGTGTGTGTGTGTGTGTGCGCGTGCGCGTGCGCACACACATGCAGGGGAGTTGGGGAGGGCTGTACCTAAGTTACGTACAGGCTCAATTATAGGAATACTGTTTATAATAACTTCAAAATGAAAGAAAACATATGTAGTACTTACTACTATCAAAATGTTATAACAACAAGTTACATAGACTGTTACAATAAAAATATGAATTTCTCACACGTCTAAAAATGGGTAAACTACACAGCTAATAGTGTTGAGGAACCCAAATATAAAATAATCAGCGACTGATGATACCGTTTAGGTATTTTTTCACAATAGATGGAGAAAAACATGGTGGTGGCAATCAGAAAGGAGTTGTGTTTGTGAAACTACATAATGGAAAAGGAGAATGGCAGGGCAGCTGCCGATATACCTAATAACAGTTTGTCACACAATCAGGGCAGTAAGTGTCCAAGTTAATTTATTTGGTGGTGCATCAAGCATTTTACACTAATAATTTGTACACATTTCTGTGTGCTCCACTTTCACAGAGCCATTTGTTTAAAAAGGCATCATAGGCTCTTTTAAACCACTTTCAACCACTTTAGTTTGCCGTCTGTAAATACCTAAGAATGATCTGTTGGAACTTTAATGAAATTCCTTTGAATAATACAAATCTCATGTGGAGATCAGCATTTTTACACTACTACAGCTCCCTATGCATATGTTTGATTTCATTTACATAATGTTCCTTTATGACGTTTAGTGGTATTGTACACAGGCATGCTTTATCTTCACATGTGTGCTATGGTTTAGATCTGACTAACATGTCCCCCATAATTCTTCAGTGTTTTCTGAGTGGAGCTTTTGAAGACTACATAGGTTGGGGACGCTATACTCATCTGGGTGTTCACCATGGAGAAATTCAGAGCTGAATGTCCTATTGAGAGGTGAAGCCTGGGTGGAAGTCAGGACACTGGGGTTGTGCCCACAACAGGTGCATTCCCATCCCCAGGTCCTGATCTGTCGCTGATTCTTGGCTGCTAAGGATTGAGCACCTTTTCTCTGCCATGCTCTCTTATAGTGACGTCTTCACCTGGAAACTTTTGGCAGATTTCGCCACTAAATGCTACCATTCAAAACAATCTTTAAATTATATTTTTCAAATCTGTTTCTAGTACCTAGAAATCAATCTAGGGGGTGGGATGAGATAGCTCAGTGGATTTAGTGCCTGCCTAAGCAAGCACAGGGACCAGGGTTCGATCCCGAACACATACACTACAAGCTGTGCCAGCCCTGCCCAGGGAGTGCTGAGTCAGTCACTAGACAGGGCATAGTGGAACACACCTGTAATCCTAGTACTTAGGAGGCTGAAAAAAGAATGATCACTATGAGTTCAAGCTGCTTACTGAGACCCTGTACTAAAATACATAAAATTAGTTTAAAAGAAAGAAAAGAGAAAAAAGGGAAGAAAAGGGAATGGGAGGGGAAGGGAGAAGAGGGAAAGGGAAGGGAAGGCAAGAGGAAAAAAAAGAAAAAAATTGATCTCTGTATTCTCGTTGCTGATGTTCTAGGCTTTTTTCACATCAGCAATCAATAGCAAACCATGAAGTTTTACTTTTTTCTTTCCTATAATTGTATCTCGCCTAAAAATAATCTTCTCTTACTGAGTATATTGAGTGAAATAGTACATAGAATCCAGCATGGCATCTGTGCTAGTTCTTTACTTTAAATTGAGTTTTTCAAATATTTGTGCCTTCATTTTATGAATATTTGAGAGGTTATTGCAATTAAATACATCTCCAACTTTTTAACAATTCATATATTTTGGGGTTGTGTGCTATATGATTCAGATGTATTTTCTGTATTTAATATTTAATATATTGTGCTATAATTTTCAAGATCTCTGCTTCTATGTACATAAATATTGACCTATAATTTTTATTTTTCTTGCCATTGTTATGTAGTTTTTATCAAGCTTATGCTATCTATGTAGCATGATTTGAAAGAGATATTGCTCTCTAACCTATGGAGTAGCTTATATTACATTGATATTCTTCTTTTTCAAGGTTTTATAAAGTGCCCTGGTAAATTCTCCTAAACCCAGGATATTAAAATGAAGGGGACAGGACATACAACATTGATTATATTTCTTTATTACAGGTTTCTTCAGGTTTTTATTTCTTCTTAAGGATATTATCACGCAGTTTTTTCATAAAGTTATTTTTTCCTAATCTTTCTACTTTACTGATATAAAGTTGTTCATTTGTGTTGATATCTTGAAGCACATAATATAAAATGATTTATGTCGTATTTCCACAACTAATATTTTCTCACTTTAATTTTTTTTGCTAAAGGGTAGTTTGTTTTCAAATTATAAATTCTGAGTTTAGTTTTATCCTCATTGCTATTTCTTTGTAAATATATATACACTATTATTAACTCACTACAATTGAATTTAAAGTGATCCAAATGCAAAATAATCTGACTAGAAAACCAGTATGAGTCATTCTCTAATAGAACTTACTCCTGGTGCAGAAAATTAATCATAAGAGTACTGAATTAAAGAAAAACATTAAGGGAAGTTTCTATGAGCATGACTAGATGAGTGATTTCTTTCTCCAATTAAATTACATTTTTGTCTTAAGTACTAAAATTATTCCTTAGGAATCAAAGTATCCATTCTTCTTTTTCAGTTACCATATAATAAAGACTTAATCTTACGTGTTAAGTGGAATACAGGAGGCAAACTGGCAATTTTTTTAAAGTGTGTCATCTTTCTTGTTTCCAGTTGTATTTCTCTTCTCTTCTCAGACTATGCCAGAAGCAGATACTTGGGGCTCCCATGGGGTATGGCAACATAAAATTTCTGTTATCCTGAGAGAAGCTGGAAAGCAGACAAGCCTAGAAAAAAGCAACAATACCATAACAAACAGGAGCAGCACAGTATCCTAAGTGGTCCCCAAAGATCTCGCTAAACGTATAGTTTTTTTTAAAAAAAAAACAAACAAAAAACCTACATTCATGAAAATAAATCAGCTATCAAACAATTATTGGGAATCCATTGAAAATAAGGGACTGCAGAGATAGCTCAGTTGAATAAGCACTTCCCTGGCAAGCCCAAGGGCCTGAGTTCAATCTCCAGTTCTGCAAAAAAAAAAAAAAGCTTGTCATGCCTTAAAGAAAAAAAAGCACTTGGCCAAGGGATCTAGCTCAGAGGCATAAGTACCTTCCTGGCAAGCAAAAGGTCTGAGTTCAATCCTGGGTACCACAAAAAAAAAAAAAAAAAAAAAGCACTGTAGCTAAAACATAGGAAAGAATCAAACTATAGAAGATCAAGTGGGTGAGACCAGATCCTTGCTGTTTTATAGGCTGAAGTTCAAGTTAGGTTACTCTTAAGAACAGCAATAAATCCTCATGAAGTTTTGCTTTGGTTTTTGTTTATATCTTGCTTTGTTAAAATAAATACCTATAATATGGTTGCAGTTTTAATTTTAGTTGCTACTTACACAGAATGGCTTGGGGCTGGCCAGATAGTTCAGAGGACTAAAGCACCTGTTTAGGCAGAGCACAGCGGCTGGGGTTCGATCCCCGGCATGCCATGTCAGCCTCGCCCCGGGAGCGTGCTGAGACAGCAATTGAGACGGGGCATGGTGGTGCGCGCCTGTAATCCCAGTGCTTGGGAGGCCGTAAACAGGAGAATCACTACAAGCCTCATCTGTGTAGTGAGACCCTGTGCACCCTGCCCTACACACAGAAAAATATAAGAATACAAAAAGAGATACAAGTTGAGTTTTTAAGGTGTTGCGGGTCTTGCATGAGCACAGTGATGAGCATTAAGCCAAATGCAGACAAAATTTCAAAATTTCACAATTGGGGTCATCACTGAATTAAATGCAAGGACAGTGAGTCTTAGGAAGAATAATTAAAGGATAAGTTCAGGGTCTGTGACAAGAGAAAATAAATGCTGAAAAAACAGTACACTACTGTGCAATACAGTGTCAAAATGTCTGTCTTGTTTAATCATTGTACTATGCAAATACTTTCCTGAAAGGAAAGAGAAGGTAAAACATACTGTAGGGAATGATTGGTTATGACTCAGAGAACTCTGTACCAATGAACAAATCCTACAGTTTACTTGCTGCACAAAACTTCCTTTCATACACAAAATGGTTAAACTATACAAATAACTGTGAGAATAAATTGAAATAATGTAGACAAAAGTAACTAGCATGATACTTAGCATTTATTCAATAAGTGGCCTTTATTTAGTAAGTAAAGCTAGAATATAAGGTTCTTCTGATCACACTGATGAATATGAAAGTTACTCTGATACTCTCAGAATATTTTGGGCTCCTGTTTTCCCAGCAGAGCTAAAGACTGAGGACCACCCTATTCGGAAGGGGTATGAATGTATTATTCTTCAAATGACTTGCATCTTCCTTTGCTTAATTTTGTCAAAATTAAATACTGAGTATTTAGCTTTACCTGGCCCCTATCCAGAGAGCTGCAGGAACTTCAGCTGGAGAGTTTCACACCAGACCTGTATACTGATCCTGGGCTGGGTCTGTAGGGGTCCTGAGAGCATGGTGGAAGGTCTCACTCACACATTAGGCCTGGGATAGGTCCACAGGGGTCTGGCAAGCACAGAAGAGCAGAAGCTCTCCCACATATGTGGGGCCTGGGCTGGGTCCAAAAGTTATTGTCAATAGAAGAAAATGAAAAGGCCATTGAACAAACTGACATTAAATTGTTTAGGGGTATTCACCATCTCAATTTTTGCCAGTGTCTGAGCAAGCCAGTTAAATGTCTCTGAGCTAAGGCACAATAGAGCAGGCAAGCAGAGTCAGAAAAGATGTTTTTTTATGCCACTAAAAAATTTCTGCCAAGTCTCTAAAGAGAAAAATATGTCATCGTTTTTCTAATAATTGTTAATTAGATGAGTTTCTATGCATCAAAACATTTGTTAATTATGAAATATCAATGGATTGAACTTGTGAGATAGCTCAGCAGAATAAGTGCTGCTTAGGCAAGTGCAGGAACCAGGGTTTGATCCCTCGTACCACATGCCAAAACAGCCATGCCCCTGGGTGCACTGAGCCAGCTGCTGAGACCAGGCATTTGGTGCATGTCTGTAATCCCAGCACTGGAGAGGATGAAACCAGGAGGACCACTATGAGTCTGAGCTGCATAGTGAGACCCTTTTTTTCTTTTCTTTTTTTTTTTTTAAGAAAAACAAAGGTAGGAGCTCACTAAGTTGCTAAAGTATCCAGGCTAGATTTGAATTTAGAATCCTCTTGCCTCAGTCTTTTAGAGCACTGGGATTACACCCATGCGCAATCAGATTTATTTTGAAGAAGAAGATACTATCATGCTTTTATGTTAATAATTTTCAGATAGAAGAAATAAAATTGATTATAAGAATTAAACTATGACAACATGAGCAAAATAGTTGAGGTAGACAAATTAAAGGACCTAATAAGCAAGTGAAGAATGTTGTATTACTATTGACACAATTCATTGATTTCTTCTCTAAAGAAGAGAAAGTGCTTGGGTACAGATGCAAGCACTAACTGGATCAATTTCTAGTCACATATATCTCCATCTCAATCTCCCCTCTGCAAGAGTTAGCTGCCTACGATGGTGTTAAGGTGTGAAGTTACATATTTCAAAGTAACCAGTTGGTACAAGAACAAGATTAGAGATCTTTATGAAGGCTCGCAATCATGAAAGCAACACCATGGAGTCCAGTCATATGGAGTGTCCAATTGACTTGGTTAAAATGTCAACTCAGTATGACTATAAAAATGCTCCTCTGTGTCTCAGACTATTCATTTATAAGATGAGAGTAATACTGCCTACTTCATGGGTACTGTTGACCGGGAGGGTTAAGACCCGCAGTTCACAGAGAATGACAGGTACATGTCATTATCACAGTCTTGTGTTACTCTACCCAACTGCTTGTTCTACACTGGCACTTGTATTGCTCAATACCTACCAAGCAGTCACTTCTGAAAGAAAATGATTAATTCTGCTTTTTGCTTGTTATACTAGGGAGACTATATGATATTTACACATGTGTGTCTGGTTTATTTCACTTATGAGTATATGTTCAAGTGGCATCCACTTCAGTATAAATGCTTCAAACTTATCATTCTTAATAGCTGAGTAATACTCCATTGTATAGAAATACCACATCTTTTTCAACCATCCCTCATGTGATGGACATCTTGGTTGTTTCCAAGATTTTG
>PVKA01055207.1:0-10416 GCA_004027165.1 Ctenomys sociabilis
GGCCATCTTGATGTCCTGGGCCAATTAAAGACATTTATCTTTCATGAGATTTTGACTTCGGAGAAAACTCAGGAATTACCTGATGCCAGAGAAGAAGATAGGCAAGTGCACATGTCTCAGTTACTCTTTCCTCCTTGCTGAGACAAATACCCAACACCCAAAATGAAGGAAGGAAAGGTTTATTTAGCTCACAGTTACTATTCCCTGAACAAGATGGGCATAATATGTATGCCAACCTCAGAGTGACGGACAGCGTGCAAATCTGACACACAGCTATAAAGCTCACTGTGGCAAATTCTGAGATTTCTGAGACTCAGGAAGGAAAGGGAAACGCTGCTACCTTTGCACCATATATCGAGGTATTGTTTTTCTACTCGCTGTTTCTCAAACTGAATGGCAAGTTCTCAGGAAATGCACATTTAGATACAGATTTATTATATTAATTATTTAATATTTATTAAGTTTTGAGAATAATCTTAGCCTGTATTCATTCATTCATTCATCATTCATTCATGCATTCAATATAGACATCCAATAAAGTGAAGTACTCACAAAGAAAAGTTCCTAGACTCTGGAGCGTGCATCAGTGAAAAAGAGATCCAAGGCTCTGCTGTAATGGAATTTACGCTGGCCAGGAAGGAGCTAGGAAAAAGAGAAACAGTGAATGAAGAAGGTCTGTAAGCAGTGGTTAGGGGGAGCTTCTGAGAGAGATGACATTGGAGCTTTGATTTAAACCATTAAGCATCTGTGACATGAGAGAGAAGAGGTTGTCATTTTTGAAAGTAGGAGAAAAGACAGTGTAGCTAGAATATAATGAATGGGGAGAGAGACAGAGACAGAGAGATGGAGAGACAGAGACAGAGAAAGAAGAAAGAACTAGAAGAAGGCTGAGAAGCAGACAGTATGGACGGTGACAAGATTATCTAACATCCTATTTCTGTTTATAGTATTCCAGTTAGCACTGAACTTAGCACACCGATTTCTGTTTTGCTTTATTCCCCCCCACAATGTGTACCTAAGCTATTCATTTCAGTGAATGCCTTTCACTATCCCAGCTTCATTGAAACTCCTTTGGATGCCAGTGATCAATAAAACTCATTTATTAGCATAGCCAGGAATAAACGTGTTAACGCTCTAGATTCTCTGGGTATAAATCTTCCCTCTTCACAGAAGAAGGACTCCTTGAAGCAAGCTTTGCACATGAAGGGCAGATCGCAGCAAGATGCTGGCTTTGTGCAATAAACAGATTGCAAATCTGCATAAATTACAGGCCCTCCCTTGGCTTAGCTTAATTTGAATTACTATTATCTGATGTGAGTTTTCTGAACTGTTAATCATGATTTATCAATAAGTTGAATGGGAAGCTACAAAACTGCTATCTTGGGCCTGATGATACTGTACAAAATCGCAGCGATTACTACACCTTGCATCTGTACTCAGGGCTTCAAGCCAGGAATTCTAGTAACAGCAGGGGAAAATGTCAAACTTTCTATGAAATAGACGAGAGGCCCTTGGTCTTGTAGATGGGAGGCCTTCAGCAATTGATCTGTCTTCTGTGAATGTCATGTGCCATTTTCTAGTAGAGGAAACAAAGATTTGGAAGAAAGTTACAGGCAAATGTGAATAATTTTGTGGGGGCATTATCCGTCTTCCGCTTTTGTAAAATGAGCAATGTGTCACTGTGTGGAAATGCTGAAGCCAAATGGGTTAATTTGCACCTGCCGAGTGATTGATAAAGGGAGTCGAGATGACAGTCCACCGTGGGCTTTGCTTTTGAAATTTGGTACAAACTCCAGCTGGGAAATTAGGTGAGAGAAAGGCGCAGGAATAAGCTTGCTGTGGCAGAAACTGGGATGTTCGTGCACAGCCTCTGCAAAGAAAGCTTCGGGGCGCTCAAGGCGGCGTGGATCAAAAAAGCCTCGGCATTTTGGACTGAACCTCTCTGAGATGAAATGGCCTTTCATTCAACTTTGTTAAACAAAGGCATGCTGGGCCTTGCTTCGCTCTACGACTGCCAAGGCAAAGGACCGGCAGCTGCAGAACGCTGCAAGACATTTCTGCCACATCAGTCTCCAGATGAAAGCAGCTGGAGCTAATAGGCAGCCTTTCAATTCTGAGAGCGATCCCGTTCCCTCAATGTTCCTTCGCTCCTCTGAGTACACAAAGAGGAACAGAAAGAGGCCAAGAGCCATTTCTGTACACAAGGCAGCTGGTGCCCTCCAGTGGCCAATAGTAGGTATACAGGCCATTTGACCACAGAGAGGAAAGATTATTTCTCTCACGTGTGCGATACATACCCACATAGAATTGAGCATGGGCTTAGAGACATCGAAAGCCTCAACATCTGGGTTGAGAGAGGGTTAAAATGAATGGAGCACATCTCACTTATGTTAATTTTACAAAGCCATGCAAATGTGCTAAAGTGTTGTTTCACTTACTGAATTTCTTGGAAAATCAATCTTTTTCTGGATTTACCTATTTTGTATTTACTGATTTTAGGATAAATTTAACGTGTGTAAGGTGCATTTTTGAAAAAAAAATTGAGAGGGTCTGGAGAGATGACTCAGAATAAGTGGTTCCCTGGCAAGCTCAACGGCCTGAGTTCAATCCCTGGTTCCACCCTTCCAACCCTCGCCCCCCAAAAAAGGGGGAAATGCATCTAGTCTATGAAAATTATTTTGTACAAAAATTCATTATTTTTAAGCAGAGTTCAACATTTAGACTTAATTTTCAATTTTTTTTTGCTTTCTAGAGGTTAATCTAGTTTTTGTGTCATTTCCTGGAGGAAATATTCTTTTATTTCTTGGCTGCATTCACCAAGAAACGTGTAGCTCATCAACCTTTAACCCACGACTTCTTACACATTAGTAAAACAGCACTCACCTGAGGAGGAAGTCTCAAAAGCTCCCCATGTGCAGCGCTGCTACAGAAATGAGTCAATGAATCCGTAAACAAGCAAGTCTCATGATTAGGATGTTTCAATTTCCTGTACAGATCTGCAAAACTGGGAGTCATAACCTGCCACATAGAGGGAAAACGTTGAGTCAATCTTGAAATGTAAAAAAATGTAACCTGAATGACACTTTCATCCCCAACATAGGACACTCTCAAGTCAAATTTTGAAGCAAAAGAAGTGATCAATTTTTAACCTTTTGTGAGCTAACCATTAAAGTTTTTTGGAATATGTTTGATTATAAACTTTTTTTTTAAAAGCAAAAGCTCTAAATTATTTAAGTTACAGCATTTTTGGTAGAATATAAGCTCCTGGATAGTATTTCCTTTCTTAGTGTAATGTATGGATACCTTTCTCTTTCTTTCTTTCTTTCTTTCTTTCTTTCTTTCTTTCTTTCTTTCTTTCTTTCTTTCTTTCTTTCTTTCTTTTGCAGAACCAGGGATTGAACTTAGGCCCTTGCACTTGCCAGGGAAATCATCTCCCCAGCCCCAATACATTTCTTTGTCAATCATAATTTTATTACTCAAAGGAATTACAAGCTGTTATGACAGTAGACTCCTGGGATTCGAGGAGACAAGCCACAGGACAATTTGTCAAGCAGCCCGGCATAGTTTCCTCTGCCACTAGTTAGGTCTAGAATTGTATGCTGAATGCTTTCTTCATATGTAAGGGTAGTTGATTTTTAAAGAAAAACTTAGGTTGAAGTTTTGATTTCCACAAATGTTGAGGTGGAAATCACCTCTAATAAAGTATTAGAGAGTAACAGGACTGATCACAGAAACACTAGTTTCATTTATGGAGAAATGTGAGTTAACTTTATTTTGGCAAGTATTTTTTGTATAAGTTTAAAATTGATGATGAGACTAGCCAGATATAAATTAAAGGTCCTGGTCCCAAATCACGATGATACTTACACCTCCCATGCAACATTTTCTTTTATTGAGAAAATAAAAAAAAAGCAACTTAAGTTTTCTCTAAAAATCAACTAACCTTTGACTTGGGAGCTAGCTTGGTAGTCTAAGCACCTGTCTGGTAAGTACAAGGACCTGACTTTGATCCCCAGTACCACATTCTGTGCCAGCCCTGTGCCCAGAGCTGGCCATCAAAGCTAGGCAGGGTAGTGCACCCCTGTAATCCCAGTTCTGAGGAGGCTGAGATAGGATGATCATTATGAGTCCAAGCTTCGTAGTGAGATGCTGTACCAAATAAAGAAAATCTTTTTAAAAAGTTAAAAAATCAACTTCCTTATATAGGCACAATTATAGAACCAGATAGAAACCAGTGTCTGAACTCATATGGATGTTGATTTATTAGAAAGTGCACTGAATTTAGAATCTTAAAATCTGGAGGAGTAGTGGCAGTTTGAATATGAGAGCAGGTGTGGGCGTAGATCGTGAAGAATGGGAAGCAGGGCCTCGCAGAGGTGCACACACCCGCGTCCACAGCACCGGTGGGTCACAAGAGGCAGGAGAGGGAAGGGACCCGAGGGCCCATCCCACCGGCAGAGGATGGAGGATGAAGAGGCAGAGTCTGAGCACAATGGGCTGCTGCCGTTCAGCCTTGGGAAGGAAGGCCATTTTGACACAGGCCACCCCCTGGATGAACTCGAGGCCATGCCAAGGGAAACCAGCCCTTCACAGAAAGATAAGGGCCGTATAATTCCACTTACCGGACGTATCTGGAATGATCACACTCAAAGAAGCAGGAAGTAGAGTGGTGGCTTGGGGTTTTAGAGGTGGGGTAGTGGGAAATTATTTAATAGATACAGGGTTTCAGGTCTGCAGGACGAGAAAGCTCTGGAGACTAGGTATGCAATGGAGTGAATGTATTTAATGCCACCGAATTACAATTAAAATGGTTAATATAGTGAATTTTATGTTACCACAATATTTTTTGTAGGCAGAAAAGAGGGGAAAAAAGATAGAGCCCGGAGTATCAGAGGAATAGGAGAGTGAGACCAAGACAGATCAGTGGGCTGGAGAGCAGCCATCCAGCAGTGCCAAGGGCTAGGCACCGAGATTGTTGCCAGGGGCAGCTGCTGACACAGGACACTCTCTCTCTCTCCCTCTGTGTGTGTGTGTGTGTGTGTCTGTCTGTCTGTCTCTATCTCTGTGTGTGTGTTTCTCTGTGTCTCTCTGTCTCTCTGTCTGTCTTTCTCTCTGTCTCTCTCTATGTCTGTCTGTCTCTCTGCCTCTGTCTTTGTCTCTGTCTCTCTCTGTCTCTGTCTGTCTCTGTCTCTGTCTCTCTCTCTCTCTCTCTCTCTCTCTCTCTCTCTCTCTCTCTCTCTCTCTCTCTCCCCTCCATCAAGAATACATCACCATGAACTAAAGTTGTCTGGCTACATCGGCCACACGTGTAGCCTGATTCTATTTCAGAAAGTTAGTGAACAAGTTAGTTCATGTTGGAAAGGGACAGTGGCATGGGTGGTCCTCCTCCTCCAGGAGCAACATGGACACTTCTAATTTAAGCTCACTCGCTGAAGAGCCTCAAAGAAGAAAAGGCATAGTGTGTTCTTAATCTCAACTGTGAATTCTTGTGCAGATAGTGCCAAAAGGTGTCTATGGACAACAGAACCCTAGCAATCATGATTCTACTTGAAGTTTCCAATACAAATGTGTGCAGACCTTCATGCTTTGAGGTACCTCCTATTTTCAAAAAAAAGTGTCACACTCAGAGCCACTAGGGGTGAAGAATCCTCTGTGTGATTAGTTTTTTTTCAATGTGTCCTTTTTCACTGCTGGAGGTGAGAATTTCCCTTAAATGGACCCCCTCCTGTTGTCTGCATGACCTTAATAAGAAATTTATGTGATAGCTCTGGAATGCAATTGGCAATTGTAGAATAATTCGGAAAGCACACCTTCTAATTCAGGAAAAATGAGGTGTAAATAACAATAACAGTGTCAATGAAGATAGGCCTGGCCATAACCCCTCGCAGCAGAATTTCATTGGTTATTGGATATCTGCACCGTGAGCTGTATGTCCTAGTGATATATCTGGGGGGACAATGTTGGACAAAATGCTATCCCATGGAGGCTTATTGCAGAAAGTAAAGTAGGCAGAGAACATCATGGTAGTAGAAGTAGGCTATGTTTTGGAGGAAAGGTGGCCCAAGATCTGACCTCAAGTCTCAGGGATCTTAATGGATTCATTTGAAGGGTCATTCAGCTCTGTCAGCTCTGGCCCTCTGGTGTCCTTCTAGACTGAACTGCTGCTTCCCCCTTGGCTTCTTCCATGCTGTAGGCTTCTCCATAAGCCCCTGAAGGACTTCATCACATGAACACATCCTGAGTTTCACTTCTGGGTCTTGGTTTCGCCTGTGTCTAAGCCCCTTCCAGATGGCTAGTGTCTGTTGAGAATGTACCATGTGTCAGGCCCTATGGTGGATGCTAGGACATGGTGGTGTGCATGACTGGGATAGGTTTAGTCCTTGCCTGCACAGATTTGACCACTTAGGGCAAAATACCTAAAAATCAGGGGCATTTGGTAAAGCACAATGAAGGGTGGAAATCACATGCTAAAAAGGAAAACCACCTTTGGATGTGCAGTTAGGGCATCCTTTAAATATGTGACACTTTAACATTTCTGCCCATATATTTGTGTGTGTGTGTGTGTGTGTGTGTGTGTGTGTGTGTGTGTGTTTATGTGAGCCATGAGAACTCCATATACAGAGACCCTCAGCTCCAGGGACAAAACCCAGCATTGGCACTGCAGCATCTGAGGCACTGAGAATGCAGAGTGACTTGAGTCTATTTCTTAAAGCAAACAGATGGGGAAGTCTTGCTTGACTCTTCTATTCGCTTTTTTTTTCTCTCCACAAATCCTCTCAAGTCCCTAGAAATCCTTTCCAGTCATGTTGCATGCTGCTACTTCTACAAAGTGTGAATTGTTCCTTAATTACTTCACCTCATCTACTCTGAGTCCCAGCACCTAACCTGTCCCATCTCCATGTCTATTCTTAAGCACAAATGGGGACCGGTACTTCCACGGGTACCTTTTTCTTTCTGTGGTGCTCTTGAACCCTTAACAGTGCTCATGTCCTACCCAACCCTCCACGGACAGCTAAGCACCCTTCTATGACTACTGCATGTGCTTGACAAAAGGATAACATGGCAATCTTCATTTTGATGAAAAAGATTTTCATTTTTTTAAAAAATACTTTTCAGAAGTTCCAGATGGGCAGATACCAGCACCCTTTCTTACTTTAGGGAGCCTCAGTAAGCCATCCCACCTTTGCATGCTGTTGTATAACTATGAATACATGACACTTCAACATTTCTTGGAGATTTTTTTCATAGAGTATTTTCTACCCAGGGGATTTCACTCCCAACTGTCGCTGCTCTCACAGGCAGGGGTCACCTCTCCTCCTGTGTGCACATCCGGGGCTTAGAAGCTGTGCCAAGGGAAATATTTGCAGTAGAGTCCAATCTGTTGAACAAATCAAGTTACTTCCTTTCATTTCCACTATGGGGTATGCTTCAACAACTCGGCTGGAAGAAAATAATGAGTACAAATGGCCATTGGGTGTTTCTTTTTTTCTTTATTTCCCGTCAACCTCTCTGCTTCACCCTCTTAGTTCACACATGGGTGAGTTCTGTGTGGGGGAGATGTTTTGCTCACATCTTCTCTTGATTAAGCCCCCTAGACCTCACCCCTTCCCTCTTGTGGCCCTCTTTTGTCTAGTAATAGTCACTCTTGTCATCTTTTTTTTAGATTTTGCATATGAGGAAGAGTACGATAGCTGTCTGAGTCTGCCTTCTGTCTCTCGGTACAATGGTCTTCAGTCCATCTGTTTTCTGGAAAATGGCAGAATTTCATTCTGGACAATTATTTAAGCAAGAGGAACAACAAATTCTGTCCTTGGGTGTTTTTATGTGTTTAACCATAGCAGGATAAATTTGCTGAGGAACTTCAGAAGTAAATGAGATCTCAAGCCTAAACTGCAGTGCCGTCCTCTTATTTTCACTTGTATTTCTTTGATTACTATGTAATGGAGAACTTCTGCTTCTGATTTTCAGCCATTGGTGTTTCTTTTACATATTTTTTTCTTTTATCTGCTTTTCACTCGTGGCTTGACTCTTCTCATTGGTGAATAAGAGATCTATATATGTTACATATGGATATGTTACTATATATTCAGATATCTCCAGGTTATTTTTTGGCCAAATTTGTTCATCTATTACTATCCACTATAAGCCATCTATAGCTGTTACTTTTGCTCATCAAAATAACAAAATTATGGAAGAAAGCAACAGCAATTATATGTGGTGTAACCTACATAGTTGACGCTATTCATGTTAAACCTAGACTTTAAAAATTTTTTTTTTTTCTTTTGTGGAACTGGGGATTGAACTCAGGCCCTTACGCTTGCCAGGGAAGCACTTATTCCATTGAACCATCTCCCTGGCCCTAGACTTTCTTTATAGAGGTCATTTAGCCTCCATAGCAAAGAATAACAGGCATTAGCTGAGGGTCTTAGGAAAGGCTGTACAACAGACTCGACATGGACATGAATGCTGATTTGAAAAGCCATGTGGGTAATAATAATGAATGTTGCAAGGTGGGAAAAGACTGCAGCGGGTGAATGACTCTTGGTGGTCTGCAACATGTTCAAGTAAAAGGCAAAGCACCTCCCAGACAGAAGTCGCCTGAAGCCAACTTTGAAAATTATATGATTCTTCTCAAAACACCGAACTCTCAACAATAATCTATCACAGGATTAAAATACTTTGAAAAGTAGCCTATTCAAACCGGGAGCGCACTTCACCAGTATATGATCTGTATGCTCATGAAACAGCTCAGCATCGACTACATAAATCAGTTTCAGAAAAAGAAGACACAGAAATGAGGTCAGAGAGTAGCTTTTTAAGGCAGGAGATCATTTAAGAAAAAAAGTAGCCAGGAAGAAAGACAAGAAAAGGAACTTAGTCATTGTACAAGTACAATAACAAGGGGCTGCAACCTGAACTATTTCATCTGGATGTTCCTATTGGCCCTACCAGTGCTGGTGTTGGGAGTTTCTATTATCATAGAGCTAAGCTGAAAAATTACCAGCTCTAGGCCCTGGGCCACCAGAAGCTCCAGCTCAATGAACTGAATTTATATAAAAGGAAAATAACTGAGAGTTTCTTGTGTGACTACCTCTCAGTTCTTAGAACTTGGAAATAAAACACAGTCCAAAACTGCAAGTGATCAACAAACCCTAGGGCCGTGGTCAGGTGCACAGGAGTAATCTCCCAGGTGCCCAGGGACACTCAGAACCCTCGCAGCTGCTCTCCTGGGGTGGAGCCTTAGAAGCAGAACTTCACACTAGAAAGGGACAGCTGTGAATTCCACGGCACAGGAGTTAGATCGAAAACACCCAGTGCCAACCATGTCAGAAAAGTCATTAATATTGCAAGGGTGGGTAAATTAATGATTTGCAAAAGAAACACAACTCTGATAAGGAATATATACATAGGTTATCAGGCATGTGAAGGAAGAACAGAAACTTGACAAGGGTTCACTGCAGAACTACTGTAATTGATTAACATAGGGTTAGAAAAACACAATAAGACAAACGCGGGTAAAGAAAGCAAAGAAATATTGATTGGTGTGTACTTTACCCACAGAAAGAAATACTTTTAGCATTCCCATTCAATTTACACAGGCTTTTAAAAGTGTGTATTGTCTTTTTTTTTTTTTTTTTTTTCATTTATTTATTTATTTATTTATTTATTTATTTTTTTATTTTATTGAAATACAAATGTCAATCAGACAGTTTCAAAACACCATAACCATACAGAGTCGATGAAATAATACATTGCAAACTGTTTTCATAATGTTTTGGTATTGTACAAGGTGCATACATGATATTATATTTACAGGTATTTATGTGGCTGAATTATATCACAGATTCAATAACCATTTACCTAGTGGATGACCATAGCACTAAAAGCCGACATAATATCCTGTCCCACCACCAATAGTGCAGATCTTGCCTCTCATAGAATTATGTAGAAGCACAGCGTTATCTAACCCAACTGTACTGTCTATACACACACAGGATGATTTTCTCTTTCTACAACCCTTCCTTTGTCTACACCTGTCAAAAGTGGGCACTCCGTTGACATTCAACCACCTTAGGTGCTTGAACTCGACACCACAATCCAACACAGTCCCGCATTCTGCAACCATAGGGAGTTATTCAAAGAAATTGTCGACCATATCCATCTACAGCTCAGCTCAACATTATGGGCCCACGATGTACACTTCATTTTTATACCCCTATACTTTTCTGCTGGATGGTTAAGACCCAGATAGATTAAAACTTATATATCAACACATGAACTTTATATTTCCTATGTGGTCATTGAAGTCTTCTCAGGGTTTATCTTGTAGTCCTGTACATTATTCTGTAGTTCCTTTGTCTGTGTCATCCATGTGGATGAGTCACGGCCAATGCTTGACCAGACTGCTCTCTGTGA
>PVKA01055208.1:0-10427 GCA_004027165.1 Ctenomys sociabilis
GCTTCCCTGGCAAGCACAAGGGCCTGAATTCAATCCCTGGTTCTGCAAAAAAAAAACCTTCTCAAAAAAAAAAAAGAAAAGTGGTCCTTCAAATAATTAGAGTTGAGGTACAATGACAACTTAGCGAAGCCCTGTCTCATAAAAATAGGGCTGGGAATGTAACTGAATGCACAAGTCCTCAGTTCAATCCTCAGTACCATACCACCCCCCCCCCAAAAGGCTGGGGAGATAGCTCAGTACAATAAGCACTTGCCTGGCAAGTGCAAGGGCCTGAGTTCAATCCCCAGTTCCACAAAAAAGAAAAGAAAACTGGAACAGCAATGTTCACAATTGGTATGTACAGCAGTGCTTATTATATCATTTCTAACAGCCACATAGAATTAACTCCAATGTTCAGCCGCTGATTTTGTTGTTTTATTTTGGAGAACCGGGAATTGAACTCAGGCCCTTGCACATGCCAGGGAAGCACTTATCCTACTGAGCCATTTCCCCAGCCAAAAAGCAATTTTGTTTTTTGTTTGTTTGTTTTTTCATCCAGATGAGTCAATAAAATTTGGCTTATACATTGATTAGAAAATAACCACAAAAAAGAAGCAAAGGACTCATATAAGCTGAAACATAGACAGACTTCAAAAACACTATGGCAAGTTAAAGAGGACAATCATGAAAGACCACACATTGTGAAATTAGAATAAAATACTCAGAGGCAAATCCAGAGGTAGGATTAGTAATTACCAAGGGGAGGTTAGAAAAATAACCAGTGGGCTGGGTGTGTAGCTCAGTGGCATAAGCGCCTGTCTGGCAAGTGCAAGGTCCTGAGTTTGATCCCTGGTATTGCCAAAAAAAAAAAAAAAAGGCCAAGTTCTATAACTGACTGTGATTTTTTTTTTTTTTTTCAGAACCAGGGATTGAACTCAGGACCTTGCACTTGCCAGGGAAGCACTTATTCTACTGAGCCATCTCCCCAAGCCCTTGACTGTGATGACTGATATACAATTCTGTGACTGTAAGACAAACCTGAACTGTTCTTTGAGTGAAATTGTACAGTATTTTACTTATAACTTTTTTTTTTTTTTTTTTTTTTTTTTTTTTTTTTTTGTGTGTGTCTTTTTGAGACAGGGTCTCACTATGCAGTTCAGGCTGGCCTTAAGCTCACTTTGTAGCTCAGGCTGGTCTCGAACTCACAACAATCCTCCTGCCTCAGCCTCCCGAGTGCTGGGATTACAGGCATGCGCCACCACGCCCGGCTTTACTTATAACTTAATAGTAATACACAGTCCCTCCATGAGATTCTAATATAACTAGAAATGGACTCTTGGCATCAATTTTTTTTTTTCAGGTTTCCTATTGTTGTTATGTTATCAATATCTTCCAATCATTCTTTTCTTTTTCCTGGTACCAGGGATTGAACTCAGGATCCTGCATGTCCTAGCCAAGTGCTTATAACCAAAGCTATTTTCCTTCACCCTTTCCAATCATTCCCAAACTGACAGCTTCTGACCCAAGGAAATGGGGAGGAAATAAAAAAACCAAACACTACTCATACCTCCTGGGGATCCACCACACAGTAGTGATACAAATATTGGTCCATGTAGAGGCTGCTAACTGCAGGTCCATAGAACTGGCTACAGAGTGTATATATCTGTGAGCCGTACACAGATCCAGATGCCTGGGCAGTAGGATTGACACCCATTATATAGACAATCGTGGCAATAAACACCATGATGCCCAGGATGGCACTCAGTATTATTACAGCCAAGTAATATCTCCTTGTTCTGGATAGTTCTGATCTTATAACGCTGGTAACAAATATCACCAATGATGCAATGAAACAAAAGGCAGCCATGGCCAACAGGAAGCCCTTGGCCGCTCTTGGATCAGTATAGCCTGCTCCGTAGCCATAACCGTAGCCATAACCATAGCCATAGCCATAGCCACCAAAGCTACTTCCTCCGTAAGGGTAGCCTATGCCACTTCCTAGAAGGCCAGTTCCATAGGCTCTGTCCCAGGCAAGTGTGGAGGCAACACAGGCAAATACTGCAATGCACATCACAATAATGAGCATAGAGAGAATCCGAATCACTCCTGGGGGAGAGGTCCATTTGTAGAAGTGAAGGATTTCATCTTCTGGGTAAAAAGAATATGCTGGCTGAGACAGCATCGGTCGATCATGCATTCCTCCACCATATATGTCATTGCTTGGTGCATAATGATTTGGTTTGCTGAAATATACAGAAAGACAACTTTAAGTTAGCACTTTAGAGTGGTAAACAGAAAGAACATGTGAAGTCCATGTAATCACTCAAACAAACCATTACATAACTACTATTACTGCCTGCTGGTCAGTAAAGGCACCCATGCACTGAACAGTTAAAAAAAAAAGTCTATACTGGAATCACCCAAAGAGATTATTATCAGTCCCCAGAGGTGTGGGCTCTGTAGGTCTGAGGCTGAACATGTTTCTGGCTAATGCAGATACTGCTCTTCTTGTAAACATATTTTGAGAATGACTGTCCTAGTACAGTACAAAGCACAGGTTCTCAAATTTTGCTCCATATTAGATAACTGGGAACATGTAAAACCAGTAAATGGGGTTGAGTATGTAGCACAGTAGCCAAGGACTTGCCTAGCAAGTACAAGGACCAGGGTTCAATCTCCAGCACAGGAAAAAAAGAAACCAAAAAATCTTTCAGATACCATATCACTTAAATTAAAATCACTAAGGATGGAGACAGATGAGACCAATGGTAGCAACCTCTTTGCTTTTCAGGCACAAGATAGGTGCACTCGGATTTAACCTACAACTGGCCTCCAGGGTCATGTGTAATTTCTGGCAGCCTCCTATTGAGGAAAGCACCTTCATTAATCATTCTTGTGACATCTGTTTACTGAGTTGCCAGGATAACTCACACTGGACAATCTACTGGGAAATGGGGATAACAAAAGACCAGGATAATCTCACTACACAGTTTCATCTGTCCAGGGAGTAATGTATGAAGAAAAAAAGCACTGTGAAGTCTTCCCCCACACCCCATACAGGGACTGAATTGAACCTAGAGCCTTTGCACTAGGTTATGTCTCCAGCCCCTCTTACTTATTACTTTGAGACAGGTCTTCCTAAATTGCACCAGCTAGTTCAGATTTGCAATTCTGCCTCAGCCTCTCAGAGTGCTGAGATTACAGGTGTACACTATGACAGGTTAGGTGTTCTGTTGTTCTGTGACCTGAGCAATGACTATGGATATTTGTTTTGAACTGATCAATCATCTCATATTATCTGCTGTATCCTTTACCACATATGTGTTATGGCTCATTTTTATTTTTTCACAAAGGCAGCATAATAAAATTGTTAGGTTAATGGAGCACTACTAAATTACAATAGTCTCCAGCTCCCCCTACCACACCCTACCCGATGGTCTGGGGATCAATTCCAGGGTCTGCACATATAGGCCAATTCACTACTATGGAGCTAATCCTGACCTTTCCAACATATATTAAGGATCACATTATCATAAACAACTGTATCCCTATCATATTCAGGCAATAACCAAGGAGGCTACATAACTGTAAGACAAGCCACAAGAGGAATTGAAGTATATATATTTGGTCTTAGTTATTATAACCTGTCACACAACTAAAATCCTAGGATTCTCCAAAGTGTCACAGAACTTTCTGTATGCTAATGGGCTGGATGGAGCTGGCTCCTCCCCCGTAGCTTCAGGATGGGGGGGTGGCCAGATAAGAGCACTACATGATGCCCCACTTCCTAGAGAGAAGAGCAATACATGACCCCCCACTTCCTAATACCGAGGGAATGGACAGGGGCCAAAGGTTAAGTTGATCACCAATGGCCAATGATTTAATCAGTTATGCCACAGAAAGAAACTTCTATAAAACCTCAAAAGGATTGGGTTCATAGAGCCTCTAGACAGCTGAACAGGTGGAGCTTGAGAGGGCAGCTCAACCAGAGGCTATGGCTGTGCCACACCTCTCCTCCCACACTTCGCCCTGTGCCTCCTTTATCTGGCATTCACTGGTAGATGCAAGGACTGTAAGTGGTTCTCTTGGTCATGTGAGCTGTTCTAGCCACTTAACCCCAATGAAAGAGTTATGGGAACCCCAATTCATAGCCAAAACCTGTGCTTGAAAACTGGTATACTAAAGTGGAGGACAGCGCTATGGGACTAACCCGACCTGTGAGCTGCACTATCCCCAGACAGAGCGTCAAGGCTGAGGGTTCTGCTGCCAGTCACAGGAAACCCCCAGTGCTTTGGTTTCCAGTGGTCACAGAACTCTTCTCTATCAACTGTGTTATAAGAGTATAGCAGGAAGGGCTGGCCAAATAGCTCAGGGAATTAAAGTGCCTTCTTAGGCAGACGCAGAAGCTGGGGTCTGATCCCTGATGTGCTGTGCCAGCCCCACCCCTGGGGCATGCTGAGACAGCGATTGAGACTGGACCTGGTGGTGCACACCTATAGTCTCAGCTCTTGGCAGGCTGAACACAGGCGGATCACTACAAGTTGGATCTATATAGTGAGACCCTGTAGACCCTGTACTAAGTACAAAAAAAAAAAAGTACAGCAGGAAAAACTACATTAGTTTTATCCTACATTAAATCATGACAGTTACCTGAGTTAAAGCTACAGACTATTTAAAAGAAGAAATCCACCTCAATGCTTGCTAACAAGCATAAAATTTAAGAATTCACTGACACATCCCCAAGTACCCTGAATTCTGCTTATTTTATACAAGGCAGAAATCACTTTTAAAGTTGATAATACGGAAAACATTGCACTAAAAGAAATCAGTTATAAAACACCACTTATCATGCAACTTCATTTACATGAAATACCTAAAACAAGGAAATATACGAAGAGTAGACTAGTGCTGGTTGATGGGTGGAGGACTCAGAAGTGACTGCTAATGGGTGAGAGTGATGTAATGCAAGTGTTCTAAAATTAACTGTATTAAGCCAAGTGGTACAGGCCTGAATTCCCAGCACTTGGGAGGAAGAAGACTGCCATGAGTTTGAGGCCAGCCTAGGCTACATAGTGAGTTTAATGCCAGCCTGCACGACATAGCAAGACTCTGTCACAAAAAAAGCAAAAAAGCTAAATTAAACTGTGTTAATTGTTATGTATGACTGAATATACTAAAAGCCAGTAGCCAGACATGTGGGGCCTTCCTGTAATCTCAACACTCAAGAGGCTGAGGCAGGAAGATTGCTGGGAATTAAGGCCAACTGGGGGTACACAGTGAGTTCAAGGCCAGCCTCAATTATAGAGCAAGAGCCTGTCTCAAGAAAATAGAAAAAAATTTAAAATAAAACAAATGTACATGCACATGTGTATATATCTGTTAAAAGCAAAAAAAAAAAAAAAAAAAAAGACAGTGAGAAGTTTATTCTTTTTATTTTATTTTTTTTATTTATTGGATACAGGGTCTCACTATGCAGCTTGAACTTGTAGCAATCCATCCTCATATCTCAGCCTCTCCAGCACTGGGATTACGGCGTGCACAGCCATGCCTGGTTTCAGTGGCCTGCACAGCGCAGGGCCTGCACACAGCATGCAGTACCAGGAATCAAACCAGGTCCTTGCACTTACTAGGCAGGTGCTTAGACCACCAATCTATGTATTCTAAGTGAGTACATTGTATAGCCTGTGGATTAACTCTCCATAAAGCTATTAGTATCACAGTTGACAATATGTCACCAACAGAGACCTAGAAAGGATGCAAGCATTGAAGTTTCATATCGTGTGAAAAGCAAAAAGGAATATATACACAATTATCCAACTAGCCAGTCTTGAGGCAAACATGAGAAATTTGAGACAGAAATTGCCTCTGTCTAGTTAAAAGTAATAAGGAAATTCACTTTTTACTGTATGGTCTTTTACTATACAGTCTTTGGTATGTTTCAAATTTATAACTACAGAGATTGACACTAAACAGATGAGTTTCAACTGTTCACATTTTTTACATATAATACACTTTAAAAAGAAAATAAAAGCTGGGCATGGTGGTGCATGCCTGTAATCCCAGTACTTGGGAGGCTGAGGCAGGAGGACTGTTGTGAGTTCAAGACCAGCCTGAGCTACAAAGTGAGCTTAAGGCCAGCCTGAACTGCATAGTGAGACCCTGTCTCAAAAAGACTAAATAAATAAATAAAGAATTACTTACAATTCATCAGGTCTATAGGGAGGTGGACTTTCAAAAGGCCTTGATGACATGATGGCGTCGTCTCACTGGTCACCTGATCTTTAGGATGAGTAATGTCTCGGTGGCTCTCAAAATAAGGTAATAATCTGCAACAAAAGAAGGGCAATGGCATTACTCCTGAGGGCGGACCTGCCCAGTAACACTAAAGTAACTAAGGACTCCACTCCCCAGGAATTCCTCACTCCAGCCACTGCTCCTCCCCTCACCACTTTTACCTGCGGGAGGGACATTAATTCCTTGAGCAGAGAAAGCGCACAGGACTCATTGGGCTCACAGTCTTCATAGTACAAAGCACCTTACTTTGCACACCCTGGCATGCAGACACTTTTTTTTATAAGCATTTAAAAATATTATTAATTTAAAATAGTAATGAACCAACTAGGTGTTGTGCATGGACTACAGAGGCTGAGTCATGAAGACTGCTGTGAGTTCAAGACCAGCCTGGGCTACACAGTGAACTTAAAGCCAGTCTGGGGCCAGCAAGATAGCTCAGTGGACTAAGCACCTGTTTAGGCAAGCACAGGGACTGGGGTTTGATCCCCAGCATCACACACTGTACTCTCTCCACTCCTGGACACACTGAGACTGGGCATGGTGGTGCACAACTGTAATCCCAGTGTTGGGGAGGCTGAAAACAGGAGGATCACTGCACGTACAGGCAGTGTAGTGAGACCCTGTGACAAATATATTAAAGACAATCTGAACCACATAGCAAGACTCTCTCAAAACAAAACAAAAAAATCCTATAAAATAATGAACCCATTACATGTGAGCACAAGTAACATTTATGAGAAACAATTACCTTTTCTTTTTTTTTTATTTTAGGGAAGGGTCTACAGGGTGTTCAAGGTCTTACTAGATTGGACTTGTAGTGATCTGCCTCCCAAATGCTGGGATTATAGGTGTTCACCACTACGGCAGGCCTGGGGATCAAACCCCTGGCCCCATGCCTGCTTGCAGGAATTTTAATCTGCTGAGCTATTTGCCTGGCCTTTACATTTTCTAAAATAAAATTCATAAGAATGGTAGCATTTAAAACTTTTTTACATCTCTGTAACATCTGACTCTACAGAATACTGTTGATCCTCACATCACTTCTGCATTGAGGCTGTATAGGTAAAGTAGATAAAAGAATATTCAGTGTTACATGGATACTGTCTTTGGAAAGGAGAGGAATATTTGAATAGACTTCACACTATTGGGAATATTCAGCCTGGTCAACACAGCAAAGCTTCCATTATAGTTTTTAAAAGGTTAGTTGCTGGGACTGGGGAGATAGCTCAGTGGTCTGGGCACCTGCCTGGCAAGCACAGGGACAGGGTTCTATCCTCAGTACCACATGCAGTGCTGGCCACTGAAAGTGGATGTGGTAGTGCAGGCCTGTAATCCTAGTGCTAGGGAGGCTGAGACAGGAGGATCTCTATGAGTCTCAGCGTAGCGATACCCTGTAACAAATAAATTAAAAATTGAAAATAATTTTTTTGAAAAATTAGTTGCAGAGCTGGGGAGATAGCTCAGTGATATAAGCAAGCACCTGACTGGCAAGTGAGAGGTCCTGAGTTCAATCCCTGGTCCCAAAACAAGAACAAAAATAAAAATTTTGCAATAAATAAGTAAATAAATAGCGATATGAAAACCCAAATAGGTGTTGTGTGTGTGTGTGTGTGTGTATGCGTGTATGTTTTGGTGGTGGTAGTTGGTTGGTTTTGCTCTCCTTTTCCTCTTTTGTTTTTGAGGCAGGACCTCACTCTGTGCTTCAGGCTGGCTTCAAACTTGCAGCAACTCTGACTCTAGACTGGCCCACAACTCACAACAACCCTCCTGTTTCAGCCTCTCAAGTACTGGGATTACAGGTGTGAACCACTCCAGTTGGTTTTCTTGCTTTTTGAGA
This sequence comes from Ctenomys sociabilis, assembly GCA_004027165.1. Taxonomy (NCBI): domain Eukaryota; kingdom Metazoa; phylum Chordata; class Mammalia; order Rodentia; family Ctenomyidae; genus Ctenomys; species Ctenomys sociabilis. The sequence goes on from PVKA01055208.1 coordinate 8,111, forward strand.
CAGGGTCTTGCTATGTAGCCTAGGCTGGCCTACAACTCACAATCATCCTCCTACCTCAGCCTCTGGAGTGCTAGCTGGTAAGAACAGTAGATTTTTAAAGTAACAGAATATGAAAAGTTGCTGTGGGGCAGGGGTTGGGGGACTTATGCCTATAATCCAGCACTCCAGTGGCTGAGGCAGGAAGATCTTTGTAAATTCCAGGCTAGCCTGAACTATATAATGAGTTGTAAAAAAATCAAATAAAGTCTACTGCTCTTATACTTCTGAATTTCTTACACTTGCAATTGGTTATCTGAAATATCAATTCACTGAGGTAATGTAAATCTCTCAAACAATGACACGAGCTGTTGGTTTTTTTTTTTTTTTTTTTTTGGCGGAACCAGGGATTGAACTTAGACCCTTGTGTTTGCCAGGAAAGTGCTTATTCTACTGAGCCATTTCCCCTCCTCCTCCCCCTTTTTTTATCTTATAGTGAGACAATGTCTCACTATGCAGTCTAGATTGGTCTTGAGCTCACTTTGTAAATCCAAGGCTGGTCTGGAACTCACAATGATCCTCCTACCTCATCCTCCAGAGAGCTGGAATTACAGGCATGCACCATACTATAGATAGTATGGTAACTAACACTCAGAAATATAAGTACCTTTAAAACCTGAAATTCTAAGTTATAGTAACAAAAATTTTGAAATTTTTCATTTAATAGTATATATGAAAACATTTTTAACATAGTCACTTCATTTCTTTCTTTCTTTTTTTGTGACTGGCTCAGCTCACACTAGGGGCAGGGCTGGCACTGCATGTGATGCTGGGGATCAAACTGTGGTCTTTGCACTTGCCTAAGCTGGCACTTTAGACCACTGAACTATCTTGCCAGCTCTAAAGTATTCACTTTAGCCGGGCGTGGTGGCGCAGGCCTATAATCTCAGCACTTGGGAGGCTGAGGCAGGAGGATTGTTGTGAGTTTGAGACCAACCTGAGCTACAAAATGAGCTTAAGGCCAGCCTGAACTGCATAGTGAGACCCTCTCTCAAAAAGACAAAATAAATAAATAAAGTAGTCACTTCAAAGAACAAAGATGTGTAAAAAAAAAATTCCCTAAAGCAAATTATTGCACCTTATTTTGGGGTTTTCTTTTAACATATTACTTTTGAAAAGTGATATAAAATGAAAATGTACATGAAATTACACATAAGCCAGACACTGGCAATATCTATAATCCCAGCTAGTTGAGAAGAAGGGGGAGGAATTCAATTCTGAGGCCATTCCAGGTAATTTAGTGAGACTCTATCTCAAGATAAAAATACTTTTAAAAGGACTGGAAATGTAGCTCAGGGATAGAGCTCTTGCCCAGCATGCAGGAGGCCCTGGGTTCAACTCTTAGGACCAAAAAAATTAAAAGAAGTACATGTGTATCAGGGTCTAACACATACTGCCCTTCATGTAAACTAAAGCATAATTCATTTTAAAGTGTCTATTATTAAAGATGATTACAGAGCCTGGTGTGGTGTCCTCTTCCTATAATTGTAGCACTTGGAAGACTGAAAGAGAAGGATCACTATGAGTTCAAAGCCAGCTTGTAGTCTATAGTGAAAACCTATCTCAAAAACACATAAAAATGGGCTAGGGAAATAGCTCAGTAGAATAAGTGCTTGCCTGGAAAGCACAAGTTCCTGAGTTTGATCCTTGGTGCCACCAAAAGAAAAAGAAACAGAAAAACAAAAATGATTACAAAATATATAGATAGTATGGTAAACATTTTCCCTTCTCCTTTTCCAACTCCTCAAAATTGAGCACAATTCTTAGTAAAGGGAAAAACAATGAACTTTTATAAAAGAGTCCTTTTTTTTTTTTTTTTTTTTTTTGGCAGAACTGGGGATTGAACTCAGGCCCTTGTGCTTGCCAGGGCAGCGCTTATTCCACTGAGCCATCTCCCTAGCTCTAAAGGAATCCTTTTCTAAAAGTAAAATAATTTTGCTGTAAAATAATTTTGTTCTAAAATCCCTTAGAACCCTTGACACCTGAAAGGCAATTTCACTCAATCAGCAAGTACTTATTGGGCTGGGGAAGATAGCTCGGTGGCATAAGTGCCAGCCTGGTAAGCACAAGGTCCTTGGTTCAAGCTCAAGTATTGCAGAAAAGAAAAAAAAGAGAACTTCGGCACCATTTTAAGTGCCTCACCACACAGAAGAGTGGTGCCTCCACAAGGAGGCACTCAAGTGCGGCAGGGGAGGACTCAGGAGAGGTGGGAGCTGGGTTCTAAGATCACACAGGCATTCTGCCTGGAGGCTGCCAATGTGCCTGATGCGGGGGTGGGGGT
>PVKA01055209.1:0-10354 GCA_004027165.1 Ctenomys sociabilis
CAACCTAAGATCACAAGTCAGAGTTGGAGAAATAGAAGAGCCACAAGGCCAGCCAACATTTTGGCCCTAGCCTTTCAAGGTCAGCGAAGACTCAGGACATAGGAGAACCTGTACTGCAACATCATGAAACTCAGGTGAGCTCCAAATTTTCTGAACAAGGAGATTATGGAGCCACAGAGGAAAGAGATCGAAGTTCTATTGTGTGCCTGGGGAGAGTCACATGGAGAGAAAACTTTCTCTCAGGCCCTCACGGAGAGGAAACTGGTCAAGCATTGGCCGTGACTCATCCACATGGATGACACAGACAAAGGATCTACAGAATAAGGTACAGGACTACAAGAAAAACCCTGAGGGGACTTCACTGACCTCATAAGAAATATAAAGTACATGTGTTGGTATATAAGTCTTGCTCTATTTAGGTCTTAACCATCCAGCAGAAAAGAATAAAAATCAAGTATACATCGCAGGGCCATAATATTAAGTTGAGCTGTAAAAGGCTATGGTCGACAACATCTTTGGATAACTCACTATTGTTGTGGAATGCTGGACTGTGTTGGATTGTGTTGTCGAGTTCAAGCACCTAAGTTAGTTGAATGATAATGGAGTGCCTATCTCTGACAGGTGTAGAGCAAGGAAGGGGTATAGAATGGAAGAATCATGATGTGTGGGTATGGACAGTACAGTGGGGATAGATAACGCCATGCTTCTACATAATTCTATGAGAGGCAAGATTTGCACTAATGGATATTATGTCAGCTTCTAGTACTATGGACAAGCACTAAGAAAATAAGGTAGAAAGTATTAATTATTGAATCTTTGATGTAATTCAGGTATAAAAAATAAGATATGCAAACAGCTACAGTCTCTTAATTTACTGATAAGAGACATACGGTATAATAATGTCTGTAAATATAATATCAAGTATATACCTTTTATGATACCAAAACATTATGAAAACAGTTTGCGATGTATCATTTTATCAAATCCATCTTGTCAAGGTGTCTTAAAACTGTCTCATCAATATTTGTACTTCAATAAAACAAAAGTAAAATAAAAAAAAAAAAAACCACTGCTAGCTCTTAGATTGGTTTTAGCCATTTGTAGCTTTTTTTTTAGCACCAGGTTCAAAACCAGGGTCTCATACATACTAAGCCCTCTACTACTGAGCTATGCCCCTTTTTGTCTTTTTTGGGACAAGGTTCAGGCTGGCCTTGAGCTCACTTTGTAGCCCATGCTTGGCCATATATATTTTAAAATTTGGGGGAGTTGGGCGTGGAGCCCAGGGCCTTGCATATGTAAACATTCATTCTACTGCTAAGTTTCAATGTATTTTTAAAGACACATTTGCATGGTCTATAATTCAAATGGTTCAAAAGGGTATATAATTAAAATAATGCTTTTTCTCTCCTTTATCACTATTTATGTTTCCTCCTTCAGGCAACACTGGTGCTTATTTCTTGTGTATCTTCCAAAGATATCCTCTGCATTTAATGTAAATATATTTTCATGTATTTTTCCTTACACAAATGATAGCAAATGCTGCTCTGCAGTGTTCTGTACCTTACTCTTTTCTTGCTAATCATATAACTAGATCTTTCCATAATCAGTATCCCTGTATTTCTCTTGTATTGCTGTCAGTGCTTTTTAAAAATTACTACATGCTGTTGTGTGGATAGGCTACACTTCAGCCAGTTCGCTTTGAATGAACATCAGGGTCAGCAGCTTCTGCTAATGAATAAACAGTGCTTCAGAGTTATATTTTGAAGTAAATTAATGAACATAGAAGCACTAATTCTGTAAAGTTGCCTAAAAATTAATTCCTGAGTACAAATTTGAATTTTAGAAGTTTTCTTTTTAATATTTGAAAAATACACCAAAAAGAACAACTATGATATAATTATATACAGTTGGATTTTTACTTATTGCAAATAAGTAATAAAACTCTGGATGCTCTGGAAAGATTGGGCTGAAGGACAAAACAGGATTTGTGTATTAGTGGTATATTTTTGCTTCATTAAAAAATGTAAGTCCTGTGGGAGTTACAGGATAAAGTTCCCTTGCCCCTTGATAAGTTATCTTTTTGCTTTTTGAATTTACTAGGCATACATTATTTTAGAATAGGTGTACATTATTTAAGAATAAATATAGGTCAGGCATGCCCATAATCCTAGCACTTGGGAAGCTAGGGCAGGAGGATCATTGCGAGTTCAAGACCAGCCTGGGCTACAAAGTGAGTTCTAGGCCAGCCTGAACTGCATAGGGAGACTGTGTCTCAGAAAGACAATAATAATAATAACAATTTATTTACTTTTTTTTTTTATGTATTTAGTACAGGGTCTCACTACACAGGTCAGACTTGTTTCTTGTGTATCTTCCAAAGATATCCTCTGCATTTAATGTAAATGGAAAACCTCCTGTTTTCAGCCTCCCAAATGCTGGGATTGCAGGTGTGTACCACCATGCCCATTCTGAATTGCTGTCTCATCATGCCCTGGAGGGTGGAGCTGGCACAGCAAGCTGGGGATCCCTGGCCACTGCACTCTACCTAAGCAGTGCTTTAGTCTGCTGAGCTATCTGGCCAGCTTTACATCAGAGGCTCACTGTGTAGCTCAGATCCCAGTTTTCAGCCTCCTCAGCGCTGAGATTACAGGCTTGTGGCACCATGCCTGGTCTCTATGGCAGGCACAGCATAACCGAGGTGGGGCCAGCCAGGCAGGTAGTAAGGGGATCAAACCCTGGTTTCTGCTCTTCCCTAAGCAGGTGCTTAGTCTGCTGAGCTATCTCCCCAACTCTTGTCTATAATATTTCTATTTAACTTAGCTGTCTATAATATTTTACACATTAACATTAACTTAAGGGCCCACCATGGACTGGGTTCAATCCCCAGAGTGCTATACAAGTATGATCTGTAGACCTCCCATACTAAATACATTAAACACACACACGCACACACACGCACACCCCACCTTCAACTGGTCCATAGTACATAGCCAAGATAGGGATTCAGAAAATTGTACAAGATTTAATGTGGACTGTGTGCCTGGTACTTATGTTTGTTAACTCAGTTAAATTTTCTGTAGTCATAGGAAGTTTATTGTATTCAAATTGTGCATGAGAAACTGAAACAGGCAATGGCTAGATAAAACTTACACATGCTAGTCAGGCATGGTGGCTTATATAATCCTAGCACTCAGGAGGTTGAGGCAGGATAATCACTGTGAGTTCAGATCTAGCCTACATGACATAGTGAAGTCAAGGCCAGCCTGAAATACATAGCCATCAGGAGCCTGGCCAAGATACACAACTGTCTATATAAAGGATACAAAAAAGGATAAAACAAAAAAACAGAAAAATTTAATAATATGGCTGGGAAGTCAGTTCCTCAGAATGGACAGAGATATTCCAAGCTAACCACTATTTATTATCCAGTGTAGGGGAGGGCATAGGCTGCTGTTTCTAGAGCAGCATAAAGGCTGTGTCCGAATGGGCAAATTTCATAAAGAAAACAAGCCAAGATCCATCCCTATGTCTGGGTGTTAATCTCACTGAGAGGGGAAGGTAATTTCCACATTCCCAAACCAGTCCACTGTCAGGCTAGACTCCAAGGAGCAAGACCACTAGGACAGGCATGATTGAAGCAAACAGCAATATCGTGATTTCAGGCAGGGTGCAACCTGGTCAGGGACCAGAAAGCCGTTGACCATGAACAAAGGAAGAGAGCCAGCTTTATTTTAGTTTCTCAGGCTGAGTGAGGAGGCTTTCCTGTTTGAACAGACTCATCTGTCAAAGCTTTTTCACTGTAGTTTGGAGGGGTCTAATTGTGAGGAACAAAGATAGGTAAGGTAAGGAGAGGGTAAGACATTTACAATTCTTGGTCCCTAACACATAGCAAGACCCTGTAGACCCTGTCTCAAAAACAAAACAGAAAAACAGCAACAAAAACTTGGCCAAACTTTATTTTTTTTATTTTCTGTCTTTTTGAGACAGGGTCTCACTATGCAGTTTAGGCTGGCCTTAAGCTCACTTTGTAGCCCAGTCTGGTCTCGAACTCACAATTCTCCCTCAGCCTCTCAAGTGCTAGGATTACAGGCATGTGGCACCATGCCTGGCCCAAGCTATTAAATAGAGGTCCTTGATCAGCAAAGCTAGGTAATCTAGCTATAAATACTAGACTTGTGTTTATTCCTTTCTAGAATTGACTGGCTCTCTGTTTACTCTTATATATCATTTTATTCCTGATATTATGGGAAGAAAATGCAGGAAATTCCTAGGTTATCTCCATCCCACTTAGGGGCACTTTAGTATTTTATGAGGAAAGATTAGATACGTATTATACATCTACCAACTCCCCAGGAGGAATGCAGACATGGATTTAAACAAAGATTTAACAATGTTCCTAGAGAGAAGAAAACAGTCTGCTTCTCCTAGACTCTCACTAGCATGGCTGTTAGTGACTGGTCCTACTGTGGTAAAGTGGTGCATTATGTGTTCTTATAGATTGTTTTTGTCTATATTTTATCTGTCAATTTAGTTCTTATTTTTTAACAGTAAGAAGACAATTCACAAGGAATTTGTGTTGTTTAAAATATAACATTGAGGCACAAGAAACAAGATAGTTATTTGCTCTGTAGAAAGAAATTGTTTGTATTTGTGTTTCTATGTCGACTCGAGGAGAAACCTCCTATGAGTCATGAGCATTGTGTTTGGCTTCAGCTATTGACTTTTCTTGAGCTTGTTTTTAATTTAGCTGCAGGATTCTGTGTCTGTATTATTGGAAACTTGGAATGTCCTTTCTCTGTGATATTTGTCCTATAACATCCCCCTGGGAAGATGTGAAATTCAGAGTGACATTGAGAATTGCTGGTTGGGTGAGGTGGGGCAGGGGAGAGAGGGTAAGGAGCGATAATAATGCACATCTATAATCCCAGCATTCTGGGAGGTGGAGGCAGGAGGACAGCAGGTTCAACCAACCCCCAGCCTGGGAAGTTAGTGACTTTATGAGACCTTGTCTGAAAAAAAGGCCAGAGGGAGATGAGATGCTTTGGGCTCAGTTCCTAGTAACACAGGTCATGGGGGGCAGCAGAGAGAGAATATATGTAGGGTGGGGATTTGGCACAGCTACAGATGGAAGTGTTGTTGGGTAGTTCCTTTAGAGCTGCCTTACCAGTTCAGCTTATTCCAAGTCCTTCTTGCCTTGAACAAAGAATTGGGTGAGACAAACCCAAAAGGCTGACAAAAGTTTATTTGAAAAATGAGGGTTGAAGAAAAAAAAAGTGAGAGGTGAAGAGGTAAGGGAAAATTGATTCTGTAGAACAAACATGGGCCAAATAAGAGAGAGGAGGATAAAATACTACACCCTGTGCCACCTCATGGGAGCCCACATACAGGTTCTGGAATTATGTGGTACTGTCCTGGGATCTTGTACTTCCCCAGCCAGCTTTACCACACCCTGCCTTCTATATCAGGAGTGCTTTGCTTTTGGCTTTCCATTGAATTCTCTGGTCTCGTGAATTCATCCACATATCTCTATCAGTTCATCCACAGTCACATATAGATAGTTGTCATGAACATAAATAATGAAATTAGCATTCTTCGGCAGTGGAAAATGAGGTATAGGATGTCACAGTATGATAAAACATCATGAATTAGTGATTAGAAATACACATGCTAAAATATTAGGGGCAGTAAATTTGAAGTGGTGAGAATATTTCCATGTCAGACTAAATTTTAGGAATAACAGTCTTTATTGATTATTGCTGGCATCTGGAAGCACTTCTATGACCCATACAGACTGGAAACATCCTCAGCCCCAATCTTGTTTGTTTGGCTTATATGCCTTTCCTGGTTTTCAGGGCAAGATTTCTCAGTCACCGTTGCAGGTTACAGTTCAGTCATGGGAATCTAAGGTGGCATATGATCTAACTCTACTTCCTTTAATTAGTTCTACTTTTTCCCTTATCTCTTTCGTGTTTGTGGTGTCTTAGCAAGGCTGGGGAAGGAGTGAAGGATTGGGGCAGTCGTGGCAGGGTTGTACAGGGTTGACTCGCCCTGTCTCTAAAGCATTCCAGGCAGGGTCACACAGAGTTGATTCTGCCTCAGTATCTCCTATCGCTGAGGTGAATTGGATGCTAAACTAGAGATTCTTTGGCTTAAGACAAAGTTAACCCCTTGAGGGCTACAATCCTCTACAAGTTGAAGAAAATCTTGGAATTTCATGAAGAGTTCTCAAGTCAGGGAGAAATTCACAAAGAGAATGTATTAAAACCTTTATTTGATTTTTTTTTTTTAAATTTTAGGGTCAGAAAGATAGTTCAGCAGCACAGCCCCTGCCTAGAGGTACAAGTCCTGAATTTTGATTCCTTGTACCAAAAAAAAAAAAAGAAAAAAAATTAATATAAGGAAGGGCTCAGGAACAAACATGGTGGCGGCTGACCCAAAAAAATCAGAATCCAGCTACCTGACAATGTGATGGCCCTGACAAAGAATGGGGCACCCAAGGGGAAAGCTCAGGTGAAACTCTGGGTGCAAAAAGGACTAAACTGGGGTTGGCATCTACTCAGGCAGGCCACCGAGTTACCAACAGATCCAGCACTCAGAAGGCTGAGCAAGGAGGGTTACTGCAAGCTCGATGCCAGAGCAGACTGAACAGTGTCTTTAAGGCCCGCCTCAGCCCAAGTGCTGAGATTACAGCTCCACTATGTCTGACAAGAGTTGTCTCAGGCTGGGCTTGAGTTCACCGTGTAGCACAGGTTGGCCTTGAGCTCACAGTGATGCCCCCTGTCTCAGCCTCCCAAGTGCTGGGATTACAGGAAGAAACACTTTTTTTTGAAACACTGTCTTGCAGTGTACTGTGGTCCAGGTTAGCCTTTAAGCTCCTCCACATCATCTTGTAGCTCATTAGCTCATTTCTTTTCATTGTTGAATCATACTTCATTGTATATACATCCCAGTTTATCTCTTTATTTGCTGAAGGATATTTTGCATATATCCAGGTTTGGACAATTATAAACATAGCTGCTGAAAATGTGCAGGTTACTGTGTGGGCAAACATTCTGATTACTGGAGCAAATACCAGGGAGCATAATTGGATAGCAGGGAGCTGGATCTCTGCTAAGAATGTGTTCAGCTTTGTATTGCCAAACTGGTTTCCCAAGAGGCTGTGCCATTTGCATTTCTACCAACTGTAAGTGAGAATCTCTGTTTATAGGCTCTGTTGTTGTTGAGATCAGTGTTGGAATTCAGCCATTCCAATAGGCATGACTGAATTTGTTTAAATTTACAGTTGCTTTTTGTTTTTTGGTGGAACCAGGGATTGAACTCAGGCCCTTCCATTTGCCAGGCAAGCACTTATTCCACTGTGCCATCTCCCCAACTTTTAATGTGCATTTTCCTAATGACTAATCACATTGAATTGCTTTCTATATACTTGTTGGCCACTCCTATGAAGTAAGTGAATCTTTGCCTGTGGGGGCTAGTGGAATTCTAAATAGAATTCCTTTGTTGGATATGTTTTCCAAATACCAATACATTGACATAGAGTAAGGTTGGGTCCTGACAAATCTATTGTAAACTGAAAATCTTAAACCTCCCCTATCAAACATTGTAGTTTAACCTTACCTATGTTAAATATGCTCAAACACTTGTATTAGCCTACTGTTGGGGAAACATACCTATTTTTATTTTGTATGATTGAATATCTCATGTGATATGTATTGAATATGTACTAAAATGAAAAACAAAATGAGTGTATGGGTACAAATTCAAAATGTGGTTTCTGCCAGGCATGGTGGTGCATGTTTGTAATCCCAGCAATTGGGAAGCTGAGGCAGGAGGATCATGGCAAGTTTGAGGCCCACGTAGGCTGCATAGTGAGTTCAAGGTCAGTCTGAACTGCATAGCATCATCTTGCCTCAAACAAAAGAAAATAAACTATGGTTTCTGCTGAATGTGCTTTCTATCATAAGTCAAAAAATTGTTAAGTGAAATTATTGTAAGTTAGGGACCATCTGTTTCCTCCTAGTATGTGATCTGCCTTTTAATTTTCATAGCACTTTTCAGAACATAGTTTTTTTAATGTATTTAGTACAGTGCCTACAGGGCTTACAGGGTCTCGCTACATAGGTAGACTCGTAGAGATACTCCAGTTTTCAGCCTCCCATGCCCTGGGATTACAGGCATGTGCTACCATGCCCAGTCTCAATCACTGTCAGCACACCCCAGGGTATAACAGAATGTCCAATTGATGACAGCTGAAAAGGCAATATATTCATTCTGAACAGAGGGTTTCATATTGTAACTCTTCAGTCATTAGCTGCCTAAGGTAGAGTACATGTCTAGCATGTGCCAAAGCTTGGCCTGACAAATGTGAACTGTGGGTATCTGTACCTCTGCCACCACCACACACATACAAATTGTGTAGGATTGGATAGAGGCATTCTTTAGCAGAATTCTACCAAGTATTTATAGGTGAATATGAGAATAATAGTACAGAAGGAGCAGAATAAACTTTTGGTGCCCATAAACCAAGATGATTGGGAACAGGGCACAGTCAGTGCACAGTAGAAATGCTTGTGTGATTCTTCAGTGTAGACTCTTGACTAGTTAGATGGTAACTGGAGAATAGTTCAAATGGGGATGGGGTGAGATAGGAGAGAGGGATATATATCACAGTAAACATATTTGTTGTTTATTCTAAGCATACATAAATTAAAAGAATGGTGATGTGTGGGCATTATGACCTGCCATGCGTAGATGATAGAGGAGTTTCTCCAGGACATATGTTCAGTGTTCCCCCATGACATCAGTAAACAGGAAAATCTCCATGATTAAAAAAAATGGGGGAGTTTTGTTTTTTGAGGGTTTTTTGGTCTTTTGTTTTTGTTGTTGTCATTTTGAGACAGGGTCTCACTATGCAGTTCAGGCTGGCCTTGACTCTTTTTGTAGCCCAGGCTGGCCTCAAATTTGCAGCAATCTTCCTCAGCCTCCCTGGGATTACATATGTGCAGGCATGTGCCACCATGCCCAGCAGTTTTGATTTTTAAGTATCAGTGCTGAGGATAAGAACTCAGGGCCTTGTGCATACTAGGCAAGTACCCTACCGCTGAGCTATATCATGAGCTACAATTTGCTTTTTTTTTTTTTTTGTTTTGCTTTTTTTGGGACAAGGTCTCACTGTGCAGTTCATTGCCTTTTTTTTTTTTTTTTTTTTTTGGCAGAACCAGGGATTGAATTTAGACCTTTGCACTTGCCAGGGAAGCACTTATTCCACTGAGCCATCTCCCTGGCCCCTTACTGTGCAGTTCAGACTGACCTTGAACTCACTATGTAGGTGATGCTGGCCTCCAACTTGTGGCAGTCTTTCTGCCTCAGCCTCCCAAGTGCTGGGATTATAGACAGCTGTGTGTTGCCATGCCTGCAACATAAACATTTTTAAAGAGCCAGGGAGACGGCTCAGTAGAATAAGCACTTCCCTGGCAAGTGCAAGGCTCTTAGTTCAATCCCCAGTTACCCAAAAAATAAACATTTTTAAAGACTTACTAATAAAGAAATTCTTTCTGTTGTGTGTTTATAACCAGTTAGACATTGCTATTCAATAACTTAAAATTTTTTAAATGAAAGAAAGAGGAGGGGCTGGTAAGATAGATCAGTGGTTAAAACGCCTGCTTAGGCAAGCTTAGGCAAATATGCAGTGACCTCTCTTTGATCCCCAATACCATATGCCATGATAGCCCTGTCCCCAGAGTGGGCTGAGCAGGACACCAAAAAGAAGAGAAAAGAAAGAGAAATTCTAGATTAGATTGACTGTTAAATAGAATATCTTTATTTCTGCCAAGTTATGAATTTAGCATTCATGGTGTGTTATGACTTTTCATACATACAGTTATGTAGCATCTATTTTCTCTGGTGTCTGGTCAAAATGTATTGATTACATCTGCTAAGCTAGAGTCCCTGTCCAGCTTGCTCAGACTTGCTGGAGGGAGCTCAATGATGCTGCATCTGACAATGAGGGAGGGCGCACTAGTCTCTCCATATTAGAGGCCCTGCAAGAAATGTTTAGAGCTTTAGTTGTGTGTCACAGGTAGCATCATTGAGATCTCAGTAGAAGACATCACAGTTTTGGTTTAATGTTGAAGACAGAATCAATTGGAGCAGCCACTGTTTGAAAATACTAGTCCAGGGCTGGGTAAATAACTCAGTAGCCTAAGCACCTGCCTGGCAAGCACAACGACCTGGCTTCAATCCCCAGCACCACTTGCCATACCAGCCCCAGAACCACTGGGGAGGCTGAAACAGGAGGATCACTACAAGTCTGAGCTGAATAGCGAGACCCTGTACCAAAGAAAGAAAGAGAGAG
>PVKA01055210.1:0-10419 GCA_004027165.1 Ctenomys sociabilis
TTGACATTTGTATTTTAATAAAATAAAAATGAAAAAAAAAAAAACAGCTGATGGATATTTTAATTACTTCCCTAAGTGAATGGAAAGTGTGAGTCTTAGCTGGGTAAACAACCCCTAACAAGTTACCTGGGCACTGGCATGCTCCTTTCATCAATCAGTCAGAAGGATGGGGAAGTAACTGCTGAGTGTGGATTGAGTTACTCTTGGTCAAAAGCTAGGCAGAGACCTTCAGAGGACCAAGATTAGGATGTAGCAGGAGATGAAGGACTGCACTGGAGAAACACAGCTTCCTGGATGGGGCCCAGATGTCTATTCACATAAGTGACCTTACTTACCAGTCTTACCTCCTTTAAGTAGTAGGTATAGGGTATTGTGTTCCGTCAAGTGGAAAGCTGACAAGTACAAACTATATTTAAAACAATATCTGGTATCCAGTTCTCATCATAAGATTTTTTAAGGTTTACTATCTACAGAGGCAGAAGATTTTTTTTTATGTTTTCAAATTTGAATCCTGCCTTTTTAGGCTATTGCTGCAGAATTTGGAAAAATATTTATATTCACTCTAGTCTGCATAGTTTTGCAAAATATAGAGTCTCTAGACTTGATTCCCATTGGTGACTTTGGGTTACTAGGTCTAGCATTAGATTTGAAGATATCATTTTATCTGTTTGCTAGAAAAAAACATGGAGTTCTTAAAAACGTTATTAAATGACATTTGAAAGAATAAAGGTATGAACCCTCAAGGTCAAAGAGACTGGGAGAGGAGCAGCAGCAACAAAATGCTGAAAGCAGAAATGAAGATGTACATGTACTCTTTCACTTAACACAAAGAAAGGTGAATTCAAAGGTGAGAATGGGAAGAACTGACAAGAAACTACTTTCCAAATCTCAACTCTCCAGTCATTTAGGAATCACTGATCCTAGGTCCTGTTATGGTCTGTATCTAGGTATACTCCCAATGCCTCACATAGTCATGAACCTTGTGATTGATTCTTGATTCAATGCTGGATTGCAGGTGTTGAGTGCTACATCCTGGGCCTGGGTTGGGAAATTTCCATTACAGTGTAAGGAGAAGAGTGAGGCTAGCTAGCTGCCTGAGTTGCTGCCTCTCTCTCTGCTCTCTGCTCTTTGCTGCCACTCTGAACAGCTGCTCTGTGCCATGTGCCATACTCTGTCTAGGATCTAGCTGAGTTTGGATTGAAATGTACACTAACTGTAAGCTTAATAAACCTTAACTTCCTTCATTGTGGGTGTTGGGTATTTTGTCCCAGCAATGGGAGAAGAGTAACTAAGACAGTTTCCTAGAGATTAAAATGAAAAGGGATCCAAATCAAGATGCTTATAATTCTCTAGATCTCTTCTGACACCAGGTAGGTGAGTGATTCCTTCTTTTCCACTCTGGAGAAGTTTATAATAAAGAGAAGAGATGATCTCTGTATGGGGGCACTAGGCTCATGCCAGAGGAAGGCTAACATAAGAACAAAGGGGGAGTGCTGGGGAGATAACTAAGTGGTCTAAACATCTGCCTAGCAAGCAAAAGGACCTCGGTTTGATCCCTGGTACCACATGCTGTGCAGACCCAGAACCAGGGGTGTGTTGTGCAGGCTGAGGGAGTTCTAGGGAGACTGAGACAGGAGGATCACTATGAGTCCGAGCTGTGTAGTGAGACACTGAAAGATAAAAAGCGTAAGGGGGATTACATACAATATTTTCTTTCTTTCTTACTTTCTTCTCTCTTTTTCCTTCTTTACAATGTATTTAGCGTAGGGTCTATAGGATCTCACAACGTATAGTGGACTTGTAGTGATCGTTCCCATTTTTCAACCACCCAAGTGCTGGGATTATAGGCGTGTGCCACTACGGCTAGTCTCAGTCGTCATCTTAGTGTTCCCCAGGGGCAGGGCCAGCAGGCAGGCTGGGGATCAAACCCCTGACCTCTGTGTCTGCCTAAGCAAGCACTTTAGTCCACTGAGCTATCTGGATGGTCCTCAAGATTTTCTATGAAATACTGACACCTCCAGTCCTCTTCTCACGTCAATCTCCAGAATCCTGGCAACCAGACTGAACTTTCCATGGAAATAATAAGAAGATTATCTTCTGGGAAATCTTACCAGTAGAAGATGACAGATAAAGATGAAGGAATGAGAATTCCCAAAGCCAGCAATCAAAACATGGCATCCATTGCTGCCAGCATAGGGAATTTAGACTTTCAGTTCCACAGGATTAAACATTAGTAAATGACCAAGGCTCAGGAGCAAGTTGAAGAAGACTCCTAACTTAAAATATAGGAAACAGACAAATAAGAAAAGAAATAGAGGTAATGTGAGAATAAAAATTTTAAAAAATAAAATAAAATAAGAATAAAAATCTACACACATCTTAACATCAACATCATTGGATAAATCTACTATCTACATGAAAAAAGGAGGCTATAGAAATTACCATACAGTCAGGAAAACTACAATCTTGAAAATTACAAATATCGTGACAAAAAGGAATAGAAAAAATGGGAGATAAAGTAAAAGTTATAACTCAGAAAGTAGGGCAAAGAGAAAGTAGGTGCAGAATTAAATAATCATAAAACATTTTAGGAACATTTAGACCTATGGTCTAAATAATGGAAATCCCCAAATAAAGGACAGGAAAAAATAGAAACATGGTATTCATCAATAAATTAAGGAAACTTCCCTGAATTGAATGACATCTTTCCAGGTTAAAATGACCAACTGAGTGAGGGAAAAAAATAGGGCCACATCATCACCACAATTATTATCATTTAGTTATTATCATTAATATAAAACAATGTAGATATTGGAAAATAAGGAGGGTGGAACTGCAATACTTGAGAAAGTAAACCCATCATGCGATGGTTCCATGTACACCTGAGTGTCTAGAGATTCTCTTCTGTGACTCAGAGAAAGAATTCCAAGTGGAATGTTTTCTTTCTGAGATGGAGAAGCATGTATAGAGTTCAAAGATGCTGTATGTCTTCAAGGAATGGCTCTGTATGCATAAAACAAGAGCCTACACTATAGAGCAGGGTACAGACCATGCAAGACAGAAGATGAACACATAGAAGAGGTCTCACAGGTCGCGTAGTTCTAGGAGTCACTAGCTATGATCTTGTTTTCAAATTCATGAAATATGTACTGCTTTTTGTATGTTACTTATAACATATAAATAATGTCATTAGTTCAGATACAGAAAAGTTTTAACAAAATTTAATACTTCATTTTAAAAAATTAAACGGTATAAATAGCAAATAAATATATGAAAAGATGTTCAATTTCATTGGTCATTCTATAGATGCAAATCAAGATAATACTGTCCTTCGGTCTGACTCTAGAAAGAGTGGCTGTCATCAAGCAATCAATCAGTAACAAATGGTGTAGAAGCTGTGGAGAAAAAGGAAGACTTGCCCACGGTTGCTTCGAGTGTAGACTGGTGCAACCACTGTGGAAATCAATGTGGAGATTCCTCCAAAAACTAGGATTTCAGGTCATATTTAATTCATCAATTGTCTTCCTGGGTATCTTCCCAGAATTAAAAACAACACGTCACAGTGATACATGTCCACTCATGTTTATAGCAGCATAGTTTGTCATAGCTAAGTCTTGGAAACAAACTAAATGCCCATCAACAGAGGAATGGATTAAAAAAGATGTAGATACTTTTATACAATGGAGTATTACATAAAGAAGGATAGACTAGAGACTTTTTTTTGAAAAAAATTATTTACGTAAGAGGGTCTCACTTTGCAGTTGAGACTCATAGTAATCCTTCTGTCTCAGTCTCCCCAGCACTGAGATTACAGGCATGTACCACCATACCTGGTTCTGGGGCTGGCATGGTATATAGTACTTGGGATCAAACTCAGGTCCTCATGCTTGTGAGATGGGTGCTTAGACCACTGAGCTATCTCCCCAGCACTAAGCTTTGGATTTATAGCTAAATGGATACACCTTGAGACCATACTCTTAAGTGAAATGAGTTGCACACATGTATGTAAAGATCACATTGTATCCCTGGCTTGAGAAACTGAAAGTGTAAATGAGAACTAAAATGTCTAATAGATATTGTGAAATAGAAAGTAATTGTTCAAAGGGAAAAGGAAATGGGAGAGGGAATAAAAGAATTAGAAAAAAAGGGTAAAATGGAAACAAAGTTTGAGAAATAAGGAGGGGAGGGTTGAAGAAAGAGAGGGGAATGGGCAAAAAGGGAAACTAATATATATCATGTAGAGGTACAAATGTCCTATGATGAATTATACTAATAAATGTAGTTATTGAATTAAAAACAAGTTCTCTGAAACTAATCAGAGAAAATAGTTTCAAAGTGATGAAAAGTCGCTGCAGAAAAATATATCATCCATCTAACATCACACTTGGTAAAGAATGAAATGCTCTCCCCTAAAACTGGTATTAAGACAAAGATGCTGTTTCTTACCACCTCTACTTCACATTGTGTTACATGACCTATGCACTATAATAAAGTAAGTTATAGAAGCAAAGCCACAGGCTGTGAATAAAGAAATTATTCATTATTCACAGATAGTGTTAATGTTTACATGGATAATCTTAAGGAATCCACACACCAAAAAGAAAAATCTTACAGAATATAACTTACAAATTAAGCAAAATATAGAATATAGATTAATAGACAAAATATACTTTAATACTGTCATAATAAATTATCAAATAAAACCACAGCATGGTACATACACCATAATTTAACCTTCAAGATGTGGTAGACCAGTAGGTGACATATAGGTGATAATAGATATGCAACAGATAGGTAATACATTAGATAAATAAAATATATTATAGAACTTGGGGGAAATGACCCCAAAAATATAAATTGTTTTTCACTGTGAACAAAACAGTGCTTGAGTGGGGAAGTAGTTCAGTAGAATAAGTGCTTGCCTGGCAAGTGCAAGGTCCTGAATTCGATCCCTGGTACCACTAAAACAAAACAACGAAAAAAAAAAAAAATCTGTTTCATCCCAATAATAAATGACAACTGTCTACCCAATTTGTCAAGAAAGAAATGTCGGAGTCATTCCTGACCCCAGTTCTTCCTCAAGTCTCTCATACAAATACGAAATTCTATTAATCCTTTCAATGCCTGCTCTCACCCAGCCACTTCTCTCCCTCTGAGTTGCCATCACTTGGTCCAAACCATTCCATTTCTCTTTGGGACTACCTCCTGACTCTTTTGCACAAATCCAATACATGTTTTGCACAGAGCAATCACAATGATCTTGTAAAGCAGTAAACTGGAAAATACCTCTTCAAAGGCTTTCAATTCCCTCAAATTCCACTGGAGACATTCAGGCAGAGAGAATGGAAAATTACCTCAGTCTTTCCTTCCTCTGTCTCCAATATCCTGAAAATGCCTCACACACTTCCACACAACTGAAGAGATCAGTGGACATGGGCTTAGGGGAAACAGCCAGCTGCAGCATCAGCCCATGCCTGTCCCCTGCTCTGCAAGATATCAGGACAGACAAGAAAGGGTCTAAAAGTGAACAGGCCAAGGTGTGCCTCAGCTTCACAGGTCAGCAATCTTCTCTTAGAGGAAGACTCCAGAAGGAGCTCTAAATGTGTTTAGGGCTTGGTGAGTGAAACCTGAGAGCTGGGCATGATCTGACAAATACCCACTTAGAGAAGATTCTTTCTGGGTGATTTGTGGAGAATAGATTGGACACAAGATAGCAAGGGAAGCAGGAGCCCTAGGGCAGCTGCAGCCATTCAACCTTAGCGTGCAGTGGAGACGAGGAGAACAGAGCAGAGCCCAGGAAGAGGTCCTTCCTCTGGCTTACTGAGAACCAAGAAGGAGCCTAATACCCCACTTCATCCTCTTTGTTGAAGAAGACCTTCTATGCTGAGCCCTGATCTTGTTTACAAGGGCTCTTTCCTCTTCATCATGAGAGCTTCTGGACTATAGCTGGGACAACAACATGGCTCTGGAATCATCACTAAATCATTGCTCTGTCCTCTAAATTTCCTGATTTTCTGGATCTCCTTTTTCATGAATTGAGACAAAAATTCTCAGGTCCTCCTGAGGATCATCAACAACCAGGGCTCAGGGGCCACTTATACTTATTACATATAAAATGTGTGGACTTAGAGAAAAGACAGGAAGAGCAGCCACGGATGATCAGGCCTCTCCCATACTGGCCTTGAATGACTCATTTCCATGGCTTTTCCCATAAACTTCCAGTTTTGCAGCCCATTTCCCCTTGTCTCTAAGGTCGATTATTGTAGTCCTCCTACCTGTGTTACTGTGGTTTCACCATAGTCTTGATCACTCTGCTTTAGGTCCCAAGCCTTTCACCAATACAGGCTCAGGTCCTCCTGAGGATCATCAACAACCTGCTCACCAGGCCTCCTCCCTACTGCTCAGATTCACTCCATATTTGCTCTAGTTCTGCGTCTGGGTCTGAAGAACACCCACAGATTTTTGAGGGCAGTGAGTTTCATAGTCAGGAAGATAGTGTAGCTCATCATGGAGGGCTTGGGACAGAGCTGGTTTATTACAAATAAATCAATTTGGAGATCACAGATGGCTCCCCTGATAGCCATGCCGCCTTAGCTGCATACTGTAGGTATTTCCAGGCTACTTTTAAACCCATCTATTATATTTTGGGATTTTGAAAGGTGAAACAGTACAACACAAGACAGCCAAAGAATCATATACAAAAAGAGTGCAGGAAATTTGTCCACACATTAAAGACCAGGCTGCAGCTGAGAGCCTGGGTCATATGGTAATGTCCTGCATAAATCTAACTGAAGTTCCTCAATCCCACCCAGGCCCACCCAGCCCGAGAGACCAACCTGAGACAGTGGGACCAACTCTGCCATCTTCCTCGATGCTACCCATGCCAGTCCAGTCTGAGAGATGGGCCTGAGACAGTGGGCCAACTCTCGTGGCTTCCTGGATCCCTCCCCAAGCCACCCCAGTGAGAGGGAATTTGCATGATTCACCAGGTTTCCCAGATCAGTAAGTGTGTGGTGAGTCTGAGGGAGAGCCTTTGGCTTCTTCCCACACCCGCTACCTGGATCCCCACCCCCAAGCCCTCCAAGACAGTGACTAGCCTGAAACCTCAGGGCACACTCACCAGCAACTCCCCGGATCCCCTTCCCTAAAGCCCACTGAGCGAGTGGGAATTTCCCCAACTCACAGGGCATCAAAGTTCAGTGAGTGTAGAGCTCCAGGCCCATTGCACTGAAAACACATTTCCTAGGAATTCCCAGTCCCACCTCGTGGCCCTAGAACCAGTGCAGCTCGTCAGGTTAGAGCTTCAGGCGAGCCGTGCCATAGAAATATTTCCCAGCGATCACCAGTCAAAACCCATGGCCCCGGACACGGTGCAGTTCAGCCTAGATTGAGATCTCCAGGCCTGTTGCACCGGAAGGACATTTCCCAGTGATCCACAGTTCCACCCCATGGCCTGAGACCTAGCACAGCTCGGCCTATGAGTGAGGGCTCCAGGCACGCGCCACAGGAGGGACGTTTCCCAGCCTTCTGTGGTTCCAACCCATATCCCCGGACTCAGCAAGGGTTTGCTGACTCAGTACAGCCTACCCAATGAATAAGAACATCTACTATCCTTTTGGGAGCCCAGAAGACCCACCAAGGCCCAGGCCCACCCACCCAGAAAGCAAGCTCCCTTAGATAGGAGGGCCAGCTCCGGGAAATTTCCAAACCCTCGCCTCAAAGCCATCCAAGACAGTGGGAGCATTCACTTCTCGCTCTGCATCCTGGTTCAGTTCGTGCCTGCCTGACCAGGGAACCAACAGGGGAACCACAGGAGCTGCAGCAAAAAGGAACTGAAACACAACAGCTAGATCCAGGACAGGCATACCTGGATAATCTCAAACTTAATAGAATGGCACCCACATCTCATTACACGCTAAGGTTATAGCTGCACCAAAGCTCTACACCAAAGGTCAGAGGTCAGTGCTATATAAAATGACAAGGACAAGGAGAAAAATGCAATTTCAGGCCTCAAGTCTACCAGAAAGTGCAGAGGACACCAGCTCAGCTGAAATGAATGAATTAACAGATACAGCAGCAAAGGAACAACAGGAGAAAGGAACAGAGGAAATCAGACAAGAATAAAATCCTCAAATAAAAAAAAGCAACATTGGAATACATAGTATCTGAAATAAAGAATCAAATCCAGAAACATCGGATAGAAAAACAATGCTCACCCAGAACAAGTGCAGAGAGCACTATTCTAGCTGAAACGTATGAATTAAGTGTATGAAACAAAGAAACAACAGCAGATAGGTCATGAGGAACTCAAAGCAAATAATTTCTGAAATCAAAAAAGAATTCACTGGAAAAAAAGAATTCTTTCAAGTCATAGCATCTGAAATACAGAAAGAAGTCCGGAAGAACACAGAGGAAACCAAACTTGGAAGAAACACTGCAGAAAAAGAATTAATAACTACCTCTAAAGAATACATGGATAAAATAATGAGGAGATCATACATATGATGGATTCCTTGGATGAGCAATACAGAAAAGAGATAGAACACATGAAACAGAGTCAAAGAGATATAGAAGAATTAAAAATATCAATCATGATTCTACAAAACTGTTTGAGTGAAAGCAAAGACAGAGTTTCAGATCTTGAAGATGCCGGTGCAGGTAGTGAAAAGATGAGAAAGGATCTCTTAAAAAAAATGAGAATGCAGGAAAAAATAATCCAACAACTGAAAGATGATGCCAGGATGAACAATGTGAGAATAATTGGTATGAATGAGAATGGAGTCAATACAAATGACATAAAAAGAATTTGGTTAGAAGTAATTGCAGAAAATTTCCCAAATATGAGGAAACAATCCAACAACAGCTCACTGAAGCATACAGAACACCAAATAACTTCAACCCTAGTAAATACACACAGAGACATATACAGTCAAGATCCCCGAAAGACAACACAAAAATAATACACTGAAAGCTGCTAGAGAGAAGAAGCAGCTTACATTCAAAGGAAAACCCACCAGAATTATAGCCAACTTCTCTACACAAACAATGAAGGCAAGGAGAGCGTGGATTAGAGTTCTTCAAGCCCTACACGAAAACAAATTGCAGCCCAGACTACTATACCCTGCAAAACTCTCTTTCAAGTTTGATGGAGAAGTGAAATACTTCCATGACAAAGAACAAATAAAGAATTTCACGATGACAAAGCCACCTCTACAAGCCTGCTTAAAGATGTTCTAGAGAGAGACCACAATGACCAGAACTCCATGAATGAGAACAGAAGGAACCCACTAAACAGGACAGACAATAAAACACAGGATACAAAGGACTGAACCACAGCAGGTAAGTATCATGACAAACATAAGTCAACACATTTCCAATACAACCATCAATGTAAATGGACTCAAATCTCCAATTTAGAGAAATAGACTGGCACAATGCATTTGGAAATAAAATGCAACAATATGCTCTATACAAGAAACACACTTAACTCAAAAAGACATTCATAGGCTCAAAGTCAAAGGATGGAAAAAAATACTACATGACCCAGCACCTCAGAAAAAAGCAAGAGTATCAATTCTGTTCTCAATCTCAACTTCAAATGAAGAAGGATCGAACAAGACAAAGAAGGCCACTATATATTGGCCAGGGGAAAAATTCAAGGGCAAGAGGTAACACTCATAAATATCTATGCACCAAAGAGAGGAACACCCAACTGTGTCAGACAAATCTTAATGGACATGAAAAAACTACTGTCTAACAACACAATCCTAACAGGAGGCCTTAAGACACCCTTATCTCAAAAAGATTGATAAACCAGACAAAAAATTAGCAAGGAAGTAGCAGAACTGAACCGGAGCCTGGAATAGATGGACCTGGTGGACATATACAGAATGTTCCACCCAACCACAGCTGAATACACATTTTTTTTTTTCAGATGCTGCACACAGGTCCTTTTCCAAAATAGACCACATACAAGTTTAGAGGTCATGCCTAAGTATAATCAAGAAAATAGAAATTATCTTATTCATATTATCTGACCACAGTGCAATGAAACTGGAAATAAATGACAAAAGAAACCAGAAAAATCCACTAAATTCATAGAAACTAAACAACATCTTACTCAACAATCAATGCGTTGAAGAAGAAATTCAACAAGAAATTCAACAATATCTACAACCCAATGAAAATTCAAGTACAACTTACCAGAATTTATGGGATGCTATTTTTTTTATCTTTTTTTTCCATTTATTTTTATTTTATTAAAATACAAATGTCAATCAGACAGTTTCAAGACACCTTAACCATACAGAGTCGATGAATTAATACATTGCAAACTGTTTTCATAACGTTTTGGTACTGTACAAGGTGCATACATGAAATTATATTTACAGGTTTTTTTATAGCTGAATTATATCAAAG
>PVKA01055211.1:0-10427 GCA_004027165.1 Ctenomys sociabilis
ATGAAAATATATTGTGTAATTGTTGTGCTATTTAGTTTGAGTGTAGTTCAGTATGTTCAGAGATATAACCACTTGCAAGGTACAATGTGTCAAGCAAATGAAGTAGCACACTGAGAAAGAGAATGTTTAGCATCTCTCGCTTTATCCTTTGTACTTATCAATACAATACTCAAACCACAGTATTCAGCTAGAGGCAGATGGCTAAGACTCCACTGAACAGCATGTAGTGAAACAGGACACTTCTGATAACGTGAGAACACTCCGGATCATGGTGGAGGCCTCGTTCCATTCTTCTTGGCATGATTGTTAGGAGCATCCCAATATCAATATTAAATGTAAGCAAGGAAGAATCTACATGTGGAGGAAGGCTTTCAGTATTCTTGGGAGAGCATAAGCTGGTATTCCTTTTACAAGGGCATTAAACAACAGCACTGATAAATTATTTGCAGGAAACTGCTATAAATTGCACAAAGTAACACATGCAGTTCCAAGAATCAGACAGGCTCCCACAAACTCTCATGATAATTTGTGTTAGGAGAAAAAAATACAAAAATGCAATGAGAAAGGTCAACTGGGAAAGATATGGTTTCCCACTAGCTTGTAAATTGAGTCTTCCAGAAAGCAATCAGCATCACCTCCTCCCCATTCCCTGTCTCATATTTCATCAGTTATCTCCTGGAGCTGGGATTGAGTTTGCGATTTCAAATTTCACAGATGGAACATAATCAGAAAGTGTTGACATAAATATGTAATCACTGAGTACCGAGGCAAACAATTCACCCATGCACAGAAGTCTCCCCCAATTTATTGACTGATTTCTATGTAAGGAGGGTGGGGAGGGGAAGCAGGAGATAGAACTTGTAGAAAGGAAGTATGAGAATTATAATAATTTTATTACCCTTCTATTTCTTTCAAGTGCTCTTTTAAAAAACTTGTTTCAGAATGTAAAAGAGAAGAAATCGGAGACTGTTTTGAATGGAAATTGCAGATACGTTTCACCCTTGTGATTGATCCAGATTAGGGTGCCAGTCCTGGCAATTTTTTTGTTTGTTTGTTTCTGTCTTTTCAAATTCTAATATGCACCAGGGTTAGGAACCACTCATATAAACTAAGAAAGAAATCTTACCAGTTCTTTCTTAGGAAACCCTATTAATGACACTAGGAGAGCATAGAATATAAATCAAAAAAGGAAAATTGCAACTGCTTCTGGGTTACAAATACTTTAAACGAACCATTAGCAAATCGGTTCAGCTGCTTATAAAAACAACAGTGAAATGTTAGAAGTGTTATTTTCCTTTTAAGCAAAACAGAAAAAATACTAGATGGGAAGTCTTTATGGATGCTAGAAAGGTTTTCAAACAATGAGAACAGGAAATTGAAAACCATTGCACTCCATACCAACAAGCACACACAAGCAGCCAGGATAACCCACGCACTACAATATTCAGCTAGTTCATGGTGTTACTGGGCAGACCCTAAAAGCCACCAAAGCCAGGGCAGACACCTCTTCTTTTAATACTGTTCTGGAATTGTTCTCCAGTACAATGTCAGACATTGGAGAAATGAAAAACATTTAATGCATAACTAGAAAACGGTAGAAAAATACAACTTACTGGCTACTAAGTGATGTATTAAAAGTCATAGAATTTTATCATAGTGGTTAAGTATACAAAACATATCTCTTCTAATGAAATAACAGTAGAAATGGAAATTTCAGAATATTGCTTTCTCTATTACAAAAAAATCTTTAGAATACTCAAATATGAAGAACGCATATAAATAAAGTTATAAAACTTTGCTAAAGAAAGAAGTTTTAAATCAGTGAAGGAGATTTGTTTTCTGAGTGCAGCATTCCAATTTTCGTCACGTCATTTGTTCTGAACTCCATCAATAAATTTAGTCAACACTCAATAAAATAGCCTAATGCATGTGCCATCCCCTTTCTGTCTCTGCATTTAATTTTATTGTGTGTCAAAATATTTAAAAATGTATCCAGAAGAAAAATTTAAGAAAAGCCAAGTAAATTGTTGAAAAGAATGGTGAAATACTACTGGTCCTAAATAACATTGAAACATAAAAAGCAACCAAAATTACAACTGACTCTGTGGATGTAAGACCAGTATAAATCACTGGACAGTAAGTTTTGAAGATCTAAATATATCTAAGACACTTTGAGAATTAGAATATTACAAAGCATATATTTCAAGTAGACTAGGGCAAGGGTGCTCATTCAACAACTGCAGTCATTGTGTAATAAATAAGCTACAGTTCATTTCACCGGATAAACTCTAGGAAGGTTGCAGATTTAAATACAAAGTATATGTTAAATACTGGGGAAAATGGAAACATATTTACGTATACAATAAATAACTTTAAAGAAAATATTGACAGATTTCACTAAATAAAATTTTAATGCATTGGTGAAGGACAAATTAAAACTTGTGATTTTTGAGGACTTATTGGCAAAATATATATATGAAAGATGAGCAAAAATTTGAAATACAAATATTTTTAAAAATAATAAATATATGGAGATTATTAGTGTGATTAGTGATGAATGAATACAAATCAAAAGAAATTGTTCGTATGTCAGACTTATAAATATTTCAGGGATGGTGTTTGAAGTATATTTAAATATATGGGTAAAACATACTTCTTACCCATTGAAGTATAAATTGGCATTTATACTTGGTTTGGGGAACAATTTAGTCATATTGGGCCAGGTAGATGGTTGAGTGGAATACGTGCTTCCCTGACAAGTGCAACAGCCTATGTTCAATCCCTGGTTCCGCCAAAAAAAAAAAATTAGTCATATCTGTCCAGTTTTTACATGAAAAGTCTCATTTACCAGCATTTCAACATTAAGTGTTACATAGAAATATGCATCTTCAAATGAAAACAATGTCGCTAGATTAGCACATGTAATTTGACATCTATATATTCTCTTTCTTAATAAACACACATCTCAATATTCATTGTGCTGTTACTAAATGTTAAATTGTAGAAAATCAATTTAGTCTTTTTTAATTGAGCCATACAATAAGACAGCATATAAACAGATACTCGAAATCACTATGCATTCCAATCAAAATACGCCCATAGCAATTTGGTTGGTTTCAAAGGCAACCTGCTTAACAGAATGTATAGTGTGATCTGATTTATGTTCTAGTTAATTTTACCTGTATTTTCCTTGGTACACAACTGTTTTAAACAGTTGTAAAAATGAGAGTTGTGTTTTTTTCAACAAAAGATCAATATTGAATTTTAAAACTTAACAGGGCCAGGGAGGTAGCTCAGTGGCATAAGGGCCCGCTTGGGAAATGAAAGGTCCTGAGTTTGATACCCAGTACCATGATGCCCCCCTAAAATCAGGAAAAAGCCCATTAACTAGAAGTTATTTATGACAAAAAAATTATTGAACATAGAATAAATAAATAAATGTTAACTAGCAAGTTACATGAATAGGTTATTTATCGATTTATTTATTTTTGATACCAGAGATCAAATGCATGCCCTTTGCTTGCCAGGTAGGCACTTAAGTTGTAGAGCTATCTCCTGTATGAATAGATTTTAAAGGATTTCTTTACTTAATTAGACGTAAAATGCGCACTCCCAATGAGCTACCAATTTCCAAGTATTACAATATACTAATTGCTATACAATACTAAGTATTACATAATTTTGAATACTAATGTATGCTATGATTAATATTTTATTAATTATACACTAATTAGTATGCAATATACTAAAGTGTATTGCACACTTTAGTGGGAAAATAATGTATATGGGAACATATATTACACAGTTTAGAAAGCAACTTAAGAGACTTCAAGGCTTCACACTGAATTGAGAGAACATCAATTTTTATTGTACAAATTATCATTGCAGTAAACTCACAGACTGGGCAGGATATGTGTGGATGTCAAAAATTTTACTTTATTGAATAAAATTCTGATCTCTTCTAAACACTTTCACTCTTTTTTACTTCAGACAATACTTTTATTTTGCAGGTGAAGACAGATGAAACTAATGACAATTGTTTTTATCTACAAATACGTCAATTTCCTGTAGCTTCATCTACTATGTTTCAGCAATCAGTGTGTCTAATCTCTGCTATCTTCCTATTGCGTGACCATTATCACTGCCACTTTTGGAGATTACATACCGTAAAGCACTCTATTAAACCTCCAAAAATGTAAATACCTTGCATAAGAGCACACAGCTGGCCAGTGCTGAAAGCCTAGTAGGACTGGAACCCTCTTGCCCAGATTCTCTAATTTCTCACCTGACTTGATGGCATGTGTTTATCACACTGCCATTTTGCTCTTGTATTTATTATTTCATATAACCAACTGCTAATCTTACCATGTATACATCCTCTGCTCAATCAAGATTTGTTGAACATTTTCTACTGTTATACTCATAAATGTTTAATAACCTATTTCCAGGGAAAAGTCATTTCCAGGCCAATTTCCCAGTATGAGTACTCCCACCATGCCTGTCGGATTTCAAGCTACCAAGGCAATGCCCACAGTCTGCACAATTCCTGAAACTTCAGTAGTCAGCTCTAGAAAATCCAGTCTGAATAAGACTTGAGATGGCAATTGTTTTCTGCATTACAGAGACCTTGTTAGGAATTCAGGGGAAAACATAAGTAAAGTGATTTCTGCCTTTGAGTATTCCAGATTCTAATTATAGAAACTGATAAATAGCAATGCAAATTATCATGATTTTTTTTGAAATTATTATTTACTTTTGGATCTTTTAGATAGTCATTTAAATATTGTTACAAGTTGAAAGTTATCTTGATCCCTTTTTTAAAACCATAGAATAGGGGCAGGGGAGATAGCTCAGTAGAGTAAGTGCTTACTGGCAAATGCAAGGGCCTGAGTTCAATGCCCAGTTCGGCTAAAAATAATAAAAACAATAAATAAAACCATAGAATCAGGAGCTGGCTAGACAGCACAGCAGAGTAAAGCACCTATTTAGGCAGGTACAAGAACTGCATTCCATCCCTGACCTGCCATTCAGGCCTTGCCCCTATAGAGCACTGAGAATGCCCTTGAGCCTGGATGTAGTGGTGTGCCTCTGTAATCCCAGCACCTGGGAGGCAGAAAACAGGATAATCACTATGAGTGTGACCTGGATAATGAGACCTTGTACTAAATGCAAAATAAGCACACAAACAAACAAAACAACAACAACAAAAAGAAACACAGAGAACAAAAAAAAAATAAAATAAAATCTTAAAAAAAAAATCAGTAATTGGAAGGATACTGAAATTTAGCCAGAATAATAACATCAATCAGAGTTCATTTGAGCCCTTTATTCCTTTCACTTCCAATAAAGAAGATTATTTAGGGCTTGCTCATCTTCTATCTTCCCCTTAGTGTAGCTTGTATGTGATCGATAGTGACTTAGAACAAAATAAATGGTAGTAACTACTCATGTTACATGTGATAATAACTATAATCATGGCCCCCATCATACTTACCTATATTGATATATTTTCCTACAACACATCAAGGAAATTACTTACTTCTAAGACGGTGAATAACTAAGAAAAATAATTCAGACAGGAACTAAGAAGATAGGCACTAGCATACATATAATTTTCCTTGAAATATAAACATATCCTGCTCCATATTTTGGCATGTTTTGATTTTATACTTTGAAAAAGATGATTTTAACATTTTATCTACATTAACTATGGACTGTAATTACAAAAAGCCCCATGTGAATGAAAGGGAACGACTTACAGTACATTTTATCCCTGAAATGTACTATTCATGATTTTTATAAAAAGCCATTTTGGGGAAAGACAGCCAATTTCACGTACCACAAATGCCAGTGGTTTGCAGGCAGCCAAAAAAGCAAATTGTTAAATAAATTTGAAGTATTTCATGTTAAATACTTGAACTGACAGGTTTTCTTGCATATGTAGTAAGCAAATAAAAGGAAGAAGACAACACAGAATAAAGAGGAAATAAAGAGAAGGAAGGAAGGAAGGAAGGAAGGAAGGAAGGAAGAAAGAAAGAAAGAAAGAAAGAAAGAAAGAAAGAAAGAAAGAAAGAAAGAAAGAAAGAAAGAAAGAAAGAAAGAAAGAAAGAAAGAAAGAAAGAAAGAAAGAAAAAGAAAGAAAAAGAAAGAAAGAGAATCACATAAAACTTTCAGGTGCAAATCGCTCTCCCTTGTTAGCCTGTCATCAACCCAATTCTATCAACCTGAGAATCTGTAGTGTGGATGCAAAGAACAAAGATTCTTCACATAGATGCAGCACCTCTGTCAACATAAAGCAGTTTTCTCACCCACAAACACCTGAGGCCACACCATGGATAACCAGTTCACTGAGTGTTCTGGAAACACAAATACTCATTGATCTTTATGTACTGGGCAATTAATCTACAAGTGATGTTTCCAGGTATATTTATTGAAAAGTGTATCTATGGTCAGCATAACTTTTTTCTTATGTGTTTAGCACAGAGTCTACAGGGTTTCATCACATAGATTAGACTCCTAGTGATTCTCCTGCTTTCAGGCTCCCAAGTGCTGGGATTACAGATGTGAGCCACCACACCTAGTCACAACTGCAGTCTCAGAGCACCCCGCCAGAGGTGCCTGCATGGCTTGCTGAGAATGGAGCCCAGGCCACCGTGCTCTGCCTAAGCAGGAGCTTTAGCCCGTTGAGCTATTAGGCCTGCCCTTTATTTTATTTATTTATTTTTTTATTTATTCATTTATTTATTTATTTTATTTTAGGGAAGAGTCTACAGGGTGTTCAGGGTCTCAGTACTAGATCAGGTTCATAGTGATGCACCTGTTTACAGCCTCCCAAGACCTGGGATTAGAGGCATGTGCCACCATGCCCAGTCTCCTTTTTGTTTCCCATAATATTTGATATACTTGTTATTGCAAGCTATGGGTACTGAGAAGCCAAGTATTCGCTGGGTTCTACAAAATTCTTGCTAAATATTAACCATACTTTTAAAATAAAAATTATTAAACACAAATTGTAAAACAGTAATAAAAACAAGAAAATGGATGCAATTCTGACTCAATAACTCTTCAGGTGATTGCCATATGTTTGTCACTATTTATGTATTTTTATTTACTTTTATTTTGGGCTTCTTTACTCAAATTGATTTTAATTCATTTTGCTGGGGTTTTGTAATTTTCAAATTAATTTTCCAAGTGATAGTTTGATGCAGGAATATAATATATTTTAATTATAACCATCCCATACTCTTTTTTTATACTTAAATTTTTATTTACATTTTTAATTTATTTTTTATTTTATTGAAGTACAAATATCAATCAGACAGTTTTAAGACACCTTAACAAGACAGATTCAATAAAATAATACATTGCAAACTGTTTTCATAATGTTTTGGTATCGTAAAAGGTGCATACATGATATTATACTTACAGACATTATTATAGCAGATGCCTCATCAGTAAATTAAGTGTATAGCTGTTTATTTATCTTATTTTTTATACCTGAATTATATAAAAAAATTCAATAATTATTTTCCTAGTGGATGACCATAGTACTAGAAGCCGACATAATATCCTGTCCAACCACCATTAGTGCAAATCTTGCTTCTCATAGGATTATGTAGAAGCACAGCGTTATCTACACAACTGTGCTGTCTATAAACACACATCATGATTTTTTCTTTCTACACCCCTTCCTTTGTCTACATCTGTCAAAGGTGGGCACTCCATTGTCATTTAACTAACTTAGGTGATTGAACTCAACAACACAATCCAACAGAGTCCAACATTCCACAACAATAGTGAGTTATCCAAAGAAGTTGTCAACCATAGCCATTTACAGCTCAGCTTAATATTATGGCCCTGCAATGAATACTTCATTTTTATACTTTTCTACTGGATAGTTAAGACCTAGATAGAGCAAGACTTATATATCAACACATGAACTTTATGTTTCTTATGTGGTCAATGAAGTCCCCTCAGAGTTTATCTTCTAGTTCTGTACATTATTCTGTAGATCTTTTGCCTGTGTCATTCATGTGGATGAGTCACGGCCAATGCTTGACCAGTTTGCTCTCTGTGAGAGCCTTAGAGTAAGTTTTCTCTCCATGTGACTCTCCCCAAGCACACTATAGAACTTCAATCTCTTTTCTCTGTGGCTCCATAATCTCCTTGTTCAGAAAATTTGGAGTTTCATGATGTTGCAGTACAGGTTCCCCTATGTCCTGAGTCTTCGCTGACCTTGAAAGGCTAGGGCCAAAATGTTGGCTGTCCTTGTGGCTCTTCTATTTCTCCAACTCTGATTTGTGAACTTAGGTTATTAACCATCCAGAAGAAAAGCTGATTAGTATTCTGCAGCATATGCCATTCACTTTACCTTATCTGACTCAATTGATTTTAGTTGTTGTACGTTTCCTTTTGTATTTCTGCTTTTCGCTTGTTATACTAGGGAGATTATACGATATTTACACATGCGTGTCTGGTTAATTTCACTTATGAGTATATGTTCAAGTGGCATCCACTTCAGTATAAATGCTTCAAACTTATCATTATTAATAGCTGAGTAATACTCCATTATATAGAAATACCACATCTTTTTCAACCATTCCATGTGATGGACATCTTGGTTGTTTCCAAGATTTTGCTATCACACATTGCGCTGCTATAAACATAGGTACATATATATCACTATGATACAATGTTTTCAGATCCTTTGGGAAAATTACCAGCAGGGGAATAGCAGGCTTGAATGGGATTTCTAGTCCTATTCTTTTGAGGAGTCTCCATACTGACCTCCACAGTGGTTGAACCAGTCTACATTCCCACCAGCAGTGGTAAGTGTTCCCTTTTCCCTACAACCTCTCCAACATTTGTTGTCGGTTGATTTCCTTATGATAGCCATTCTTTCTGGAGTGAGATGGTATCTCAGTGTTGTTTTGATTTGCATTTTATGAATGGCTAACCATGTGGAGCATTTTTTCATATATTTACTTGCTTTTTTAATTTCATCCTCCGAGATGTGTATATTCATCTCAGATGCCCATTTCTGAATTGGGTCTTTAAATTTGAGGGCCCTCTTATATCTTAGATCTTTATATACTCTAGATACTAGTCCTCTGTCTGATTGCTTATTAGGATTTTTCCAAAATTTGTGGGTTGTCTTTCACTCTTTTGAAAATTTCTTTTAACATGCAGAAGCTCCTTAAGAAGTGTTGATCCCAGTTGTTGATTCTTTCAAGTGCTTCCCATGCAAATACATGTTTGTTCATGAACACTTTACCTACCCCTATGTAGAGTTCCTACTACTTTCTCTTCCAGGAGACTGAGTGTTTCTGTTTTAATGTTTAGATCTTTAATCCATTTTGACTTTAACTTAGTGCATGGTGATAGAGCTGGGTCAAGTTTTAGTTTTCGGCATGTAGAAAGCCATGTTTTCCAGCACCATTTGTTAAAGAGCCTATCTTTCTCCCAGTGAGCTTGTGTAGCCCCTTTGTCGAAGATAAGATGGCTGAGTGTTTTCATAGATGCCTCTGCATCTTCTAATCTATTCCACTGATCCTCAGGTCTATTTTGTTGCCAATACCATGGTGATTTTATCACAGTGGCTTTGTAGTATAATTTCAAATCAGGAATTGTGATGCCTCCTGCCTTGTCTTTATTGGCCAAGATTGCCTTTGCTATTCTAGGTCATTTGTGGTTCCAAATAAATTTTAGGATTGATTTCTCTATATCTGAGAGGTATGTTGGTGGCAGTTTGATAGGGATTGCATTAAATCCGTACAGCAATTTGAGGATTATGGCCATTTTCACGATGTTGGTTCTTCCTATCCAGGAACATGGAATATCTTTCCATTTTCTGAAATCCTCTATAATCTCTTTTCTTAGATTGCTGTAATTTTCCATGAAAAGATCTTTGACTTCCTTGGTTAAGTGAATCCCAAGGTATTTCATTTTCCGGGGTGCTATTGTAAAAGGTATTGTTTCTATTGTTTCCCTTTCAGTGTGTTTGTTATCTGTGTAGAGGAATGCTATTGACTTTTGCGTATTGATTTTGTATCTTGCTATGCTACTGAATTTCCCTATCAGTTCTAGAAGTTTTTTAGTGGAATTTTTGGGGTTTTCCAAGTGAAGTATCATGTCATCTGCAAACAGTGATAATTTAACTTCTTCTTTACCTATTCTTATTCCCTGTATTTCTGCCTGTTATCTAATGGCTGTTGCTAAGGATTCTAAGACTATATTGAATAGGAGGGGTGATAGAGGACATCCTTGTCTTGTACCTGATTTAAGAGTAAAAGATTTCAGTTTTTCCCCATTTAGGATTATATGAGCTTTTGGGTTGTCATAGATGGCTTTTATCAAGTTAAGATAGAGTCCATCTATTCCAATTTTCTGTAGGACCTTAAACATGAATGAGTGTTGGACTTTGTCAA
>PVKA01055212.1:0-10432 GCA_004027165.1 Ctenomys sociabilis
CTCACAACAATCCTCCTGCCTCAGCCTCCCAAGTGCTGGGATTACAAGCATGCGCCACCACACCCGGCAGCCCTAGCCTTTCAAGGTCAGCGAAGACTCAGGACATAGGAGAACCTGTACTGCAACATCATGAAACTCAGTTGAGCTCCAAATTTTCTGAACAAGGAGATTATGGAGCCACAGAGGAAAGAGATCGAAGTTCTACAGTGTGCCTGGGGAGAGTCACATGGAGAGAAAACTTTCTCTCAGGCTCTCACAGAGAGCAAACTGGTCAAGCATTGGCCATGACTCATCCACATGGATGACAGACAAAGGATCTACAGGATAAGGTATAAACCCTGAGGGGACTTCACTGACCTCATAAGAAATATAAAGTACATGTGTTGGTATATAAGTCTTGCTCTATCTAGGTTTTAACCATCCAGCAGAAAAGTATAAAAATGAAGTATACATCACAGGACCATAATAAGTTGAGCTGTAAATGGCTATCGTTGACAACTTCTTCGGATAACTCACTATTGTTGTGGAATGCTGGACTGTGTTGGATTGTGTTGTCGAGTTCAAGCACCTAAGTTAGTTGAATGACAATGGAGTGTCCATGTTTGACAGGTGGAGAGAAAGGAAGAGGTATAGAAAGGAAGAATCATGATGTGTCATTATGGACAGTACAATTGGGATAGATAACGCTGTGCTTCTACATAATTCTATGAGAGGCAAGATTTGCACTAATGGTGGTTGGACAGGATATTATGTTGGCTTCTAGTACTATGGACAACCACTAGGAAAATAACAAGTATTAATTATTGAATCTTTAATGTAATTCAGGTATAAAAAATAAGATATGCAGACAGCTACACTCTCTTAATTTACTGATAAGAGGCATATGGTATAATAATGTCTGTAAATATAATATCATGTATGCACTTTCTATGATACCAAAACATTATGAAAACAGTTTGCAATGTATTAATTTATCAAATCCATCTTGTCAAGGTATCTTAAAACTGTCTCACTGATATTTGTACTTCAATAAAACAAAAATAAAAAAATAATAAAAATATTACTTTTGTATCAGGTAAGGTCAGTCAGGTGCCCTCACTGTTTATCCTGTAACCCTGTACCACACTTTGTAGATCCCTTGTCAGTGTCAGCCTTGTGGATGAGTCATGACCATTGCTTGACCAATTTGCTCTCTGGAAGCCTGAGAGAAAGTTTTCTCTCCATGTGACTCTCCTTAGGCACACTATACATCATCAATCACATTCCTCTGTGGCCCTATAATCTCCTTGATAAGAAAATCTGGGTCATTAGTGAGTTCCTTGATGTTAGAGTACAGGTTCTCCTATGTCCTGAGTCTTCACTGCCCTTGAAAGGCTAGGGGCAAGATGTTGCCTGACCTTGCAGTCTTTCTTTTTCTCCAATTTTTGATCCGCAAACTTAGGTTGTTAACCCTCCATAAGAGAAGTTTATTATTACCCTGCAACCTATGCAGTTCAGTTTACCCACACTGTTAGTCTAAATATCAGACATCACAGGCATAACATGGAACATGTATTTTCCATCAAGTATTGAGATACTAAACTCTAAGTCCATATAGAATATGAAGAAGAAAAATTTAAAAATAGGAATGAACACTTACATATTTAGAAATCCATCCATATACAGCATACTAGCATTGTAGCATGACTGTTTTTGTGACATTTTTTGTCTTATTTTTCACTTACTACTCTTTAAAAAAGGGCAGTATAGTAATAGCTAGTATGTCATGACAATACGTACATAATGGCAGGCCTTTGGAGTGTGACCCTTCTATTACAGTTTGTTAAATTCAGTGCAGTTGCTTTCCACCACCTCTTAACATCATCATACTGGGACCAAGCTTAAAACATTTAGCCGTTTAGAGGACAAGCCACATTCATGCACTAGTGACATATATTACACATTCCCTAATAGCACATGTAGCCAGTGGAACAGTCATCTGTAGCCTGAGCCTTCTGAGAGCTCCTCAGAGTATCTGGAGTGGGACCACAGAAAGAATACTGTGTCTATCATCTGCTCAACATCTGCTCTGGATGCCCAGGCAGGAAGCCAGATGCAATGGAGAACCCTCTTTAGACCTTCTTATCCTACAGATTCCAAGGAGAGAAAGTGAAGAGCAGATGCAAGCTTCTCTCGAGACTTCTTTCAATCTCTGTTGCAACCAAACATGTCCAGATCAGCTTATGAGATCAATACCTAGCAGACCCTGACCTCAGTGCCAGAAAATGAAGTCCCCTTAATCATTTGCCTGATTACAATGCTCCAAATTCTGACCCCACTCTTTCTTGGTCCTGCACCTTCTGGAAACCATGCATTACTTCCAACCCCTCCTGTTGTTACTTTCTGCCATCTGCATCCTTTGCTCGTTTCCTATGTCTATGTTTCTGGGAATCTAATTGTCATTAAATTACAGGGTACGACTAATAGGAGGGTGAGAACCTAGCTAATGGCTTAGTGTTCCACTAAGCAACAATTGTAGTAATCACCAAGCTAAGGGTTCCTGTGCATTAGCTGGAGGTTGCTGGGGTTTTCTGGCCTACGCACTCCTCATACCCCTGTCTGAACAACTGAAAAATCTTCACAGGCAGACTGGAAATTCAGAGGCAAATGAAGATGTGAATGACATGACTGAAAGCCCATGGGGGAAAGGAAGAACATTCTTTCAGGAATAAGAAGTTGAGTCATAGTGAAAGCAGAAGCAAAGGGAACTGAGTTTGCTATCTCCAAAATATCCTGGAAAATGAAATTAAGTAATCATATGAATTATTAAAGGAGTTTTGGCTTCATGCAGGTGGGTGATGAAGCTGGAATAATGTTGATCCATTGCTCATTTTTTTTTAATTCCTTTATTTATTACAGTGTCTCGCTACACATCATGGACTTTTTTCGCGGGGGTGGGGTGTGAGCTCAGCCGGCCCTGCGGGGAGGGGCTGGCATGGCATGTGGTGCTGGGGCTCGAACCGCGGTCCCTGGGAGGCGCTCTAGACCGCTGAGCTATCTTGCCAGCCCCATTGCTCATTTTTTCCAGATTCAGGCACATGTGAGACAAACACACAGCCCTGCAGAGCAAATCCACAGACAATGGCACTCTGGACACTGCCAACAGCACCATTAATTCCACCCAACACACAGTGTTCACACTGCAACAGAAGAGCAAAAGAAAACACTTAAGGGTTCCTGACCTCAGGTGTCCACTGTCCACTGAGAGGCTAAACAGAATCTAACCGATTGGGGCTGGGGAGATGGCTCAGTGGAATAAGCGCTTCCCTGGCAAGTGCAAGTGCCTGAGTTCAACCCCTGTTTCTGCAAAACAAAGCAAAACAGAATCTAACTGATTCCTAATGCTTCTGACCCACTTCTCTAGATAGGAAGCATTTCACCAGATCTCGTCTTTGAGCACATAAGGCTTACTATTCTCATTCTGCAGGTGTGGAAATCAAGGCTCAGCAAAGTCATATTCAAGGTCACAGAGGGCCCAGGTTCTGCATTCCTTTAATTTTTTTTTTTTTTTTTTTTTTTTTTAAGAGAGGGTCTCACTATGTAGTTCAGACTGGCCTTGAACTCACTATGCAATCCAGGCCAGCCTCAAACTCACAATAATCTTCCTACCTCAGCCTTCTGAGTACTGAGTTTACATGCATATGCCACCATACCCAGTTTCTGCCCTTTCTAAAAGATTTTGTTTTTACTAGTACATGCTTTCAGTATACAATGACTGTACAGGGAGTTGGTACATGTACATAATACATCTTAATTTTTTTTTTTTTTTGAAACAGGGCATCATAGTTCAGGCTGGTCTTGAACTCACCTAAGCTTGCCTTGAACGGGCAGCAAAATCTCCTTGGCTCAGCCTTCCAAGTGTTTGGATTACAGGCCTGTGCCACCATGCCTGACTACTACATCTTAATTCTTTATTCTTCCACTTACTTTCCCCTCCCTCTCACTCTACACTTGAAGGAGTTATCCTGTGCTACCACTCCACTATCTCAAACAACTGCTGGAGATGCTCAGAAACAGGAAGGAACAGCTTTCTCTTAGCCACTGGGGTTAGAGTATCATTGCAAATACCCCCAAAGTCTTACAGTTTGCTTGAAATAACAGCTCTCTTTCTAACGAGAGACTCTTTCCCTAGAACCCAGACTTGGATTCATGAAGGCCTGGCTTGTGAAATAACTTCCAATACTGGATAGTATCTTGTGCTTGAAAAATAGAAGTAAATGTCACATGAATGCTCAGGATTCAGATAATAATGTTTTACTTCAAGATGTGTCATAAATCAAATGCAATCAGGTGTTAAACTAGAAATTTTAGTTGAATCACAAAATAGCAAATTCCAAAGTGAAATGCTAAACCAGGTTTTTCAAAGTGGCCAAGGATATTTAAGGCACAAAGGAATTGAGGGAAGACCTTAGATGAGGATTTCTTTGGAGAGAGCTGCGCATCTCAGTCAAAGGTGTCGAGGCAGAGCAACCAAAATGGGAAAAAGTAGGCTGAGTTGAAAATGATGGATAGAAAGCATACTCATGATACTGCTGGGGCAAAAGCGTGATCCTTGGGTGACAGAAAGCATCCTTGGGCGACAGAAAGGGTCTTATCCAAGAGGGTGGCCTGGAAGGACAAAATATCTCACCAAGAGAAGCTTGAGACATTTCCCTGTCCCTAGGGCTAAGGAAGGAGTAAGAAATAACCCTGAGGAAAGTGTACCATCCGGCTGAGAGGTCCTGGCCATGGGGACCATAAAGCAATCATGTCAGCAGGATATACCTGCCAAGTCCAAGGAGCATCCATGCCAGGTCTCCACGCCAGGACTGAGCAAGTGGAAACTTACCTGCTTCCTCCCACTCCAGTGCTACAAGGCCAAGAAATCACAGTTTCAAAGGTGAGGGAGGCAGCAATGCCACCTTCTCTTGGTGTCTCGCCTGAGTTGCACGAATAGAAAAGAAGCCTCAATGCTCTATCATTTGGAGTGTTCATGATCACTTCAACTTTTGATTCACTGAGTTCAGATAATCAGACTTAAGGCAACCAAGAAAACAGAGCTAGAAATTAGTGGGATTTAGGGGCACAGTTGGATAAGAGGAGTGATTTCTAATGATCCATAGTATGGTAACATGACCCTTTTGGTAAAAATTAATTGAATATTTCAACATAGTAGAGAGGAATTTGAATATTCCCAACACAAAGAAATGATAAACATCTGAAATGGTGGACATGCTAATTGCCCTGATATGAGCATTACATGTTGTGTATTTGTATTAAAACAGTATGGGGGCCGGGGAGATGGCTCAGTGGAATAAGTACTTCCCTGGCAAGCACAAGGGTCTGAGTTCAATCCCCGGTTCCCCCCAAAAAAAAACAAAAAGAAAGAAAAGAAAGGCAACCTGAGCTAGCCACACACACACCCACCCACACACACACACACAAAACCAACAAATAAATAAATAAATAAATAAAAATAAAACAGTACCCTATGGGTTGGGGAGATGGCTCAGTGGAATAAGTGCTTCTCTGGAAAGCGCAAGGGCCCGAGATCAATCCCTGGTTACATAAATAAATAAATATAAAACAGTACACTATAGCCCATAAATATGTACAACTACTGTGTGTCAACTAAAAGTAGAGCTGGGGCTACAGAGATAGCTCAGCGGTCTAAGTGCTTGCCTGGCAAGTTCAAGGACCTGGGTTCAGTCCCCAGTACCACATGCCATGCTGGCTGCAGGAGCTGAGCCAGCCACTGAAACCAGGTGTGGTCGCATACACCTGTAATCTCAGTGGTGGGGAGGCTGGAACAGGAGGATCATGAGTCTGAGCTGCATAGTAAGACCCAACCAAATAAATATCTTTTTTTAAAATATAGATCTGGGCATGTTGGCTCATATCTGTAATCCCAGTACTCGGGAGGGTGAGGCAGAATCACTGTGAGTCCAGGACCAGCCTGTGCTACAAAGTGAGCTCAAGGCCAGCCTGAACTACATAGTGAGACTCTGTCCAGAAAAAAAAAAAAAAAAAAAAAAAAAAAAAAAAAAAAAAAAAAAAAAAAAAAAGGAAGGAAAGAAAGAGAAAGACCCATCTCAAAAACAAACCAGCCAAAGTAAAAAATCCCAAACAATCTCAGAAAAAAGAAAACCATTGGGTTGAACTGAATTTTTACCCAGATGTAGAAGACGTGCCAGGCCCCCACAATTAAAAGGGTTAATGGGGGAGAAAACTGAATTTTCTGCAATTCCCTACATGATAAACTTGGTAGGGTATCATGTCTTATGCATGTTTAATAGTAACAATTGTTCAAATAATGTACTGATTTATTAGCTTGTCTTAGTAAGAGAGCTAGAAACAGTGATATCATTTAAAAAAAATAAGACCCCAATCCTCAGATGGTGATAGGGTACTGGGAGGAGTTAAGGAGATGAGCAAGAGACCTCCACTCTATGTCTGCTTGGCTGGAGAAATCATCACTGGGATCAGGCCTTTGTCATAGCCTGCAGCTACTCGAACGTCACCAGCCTATTCCAGATTCTCTGAGACTCAGGTTCTGATAGGAGAGAGGAAGAATTATGCAGCTGAGCTTTGGTGCAAATATAGCTGCAAGCCCAGAATCTGCTCCGTTAGGGCGGATGGACTACGTTGGAGGGGGCACTGAGCAGTTGGTACCACTGGGTTCTTTGCCCTCAGTACTAGCAGCAAGCTTCTTTGTACACAGGACTGCTTGGGGCAAGTGGCCTCACTTCAGCAGGAGCACAAAGGTGGACAAGAGAGGATGCAGATTTCCACATGGCAACAACTCAAGGTGATTTAGAGGTCATGCTTCAGAAGGCAGCCCAGTGTGCTCATTACATATCCCAGGAAGTGAAATCACATTGATCTTCTCTGGCTCTGGCTCTGGCTCTGCCTCTGTGTCTCTCTCTCCCCCTTCCTCCCTCTTTTTCATACACAAATGAATTCTCTCTTCCTCTCTCCACATACATTCTTTCTCTTTTTCCCTCTCTATCCACACACACGTATTCTCTCTCCTCCCCTCCTCCTACTCCTCCCTCCTTCCCTTCTCCTCTCTTACACATATATGCAGCATTAGGAAGGAACTGAGCTCAAGGCCAGCCTGAACTGCATAGTGAGACCCTGTCTCAAAAAGACAAGAAAACAAACAAAAAGAGCTAGGGATGTGGCTCAGTGGTAGAACACCACTTGGTTCAATCCCCAATACCACTAAAACAAAACAAAAAATTGCTTCTCAAATACAGCCTGCGTGACACTACCAGGTTAACAGTCCTAAATTTAATCTCATCTTCCCTAAGTGGAGTCTTCCCAGATTCTGTTATCTAGAAGCTCTGGCCCAGCCCTGCACTGTCACCCACCTTCTTGAACACTTCTGGTGCTTCCCCCCATACAGGTGGCCTTCTGCAGCTCTGCCACTGTTTGCTGGCCCAAGGAGCTCCAGACCTCCTTTGCAGCTGTTTCTGCACTCCCCTCAGTGCACGGGATCTCAGAGCCTTCCGCACATGGACTGAAGCTGTGAGACCTGGAGCTGCCTGGCTCTGCCGCTCTTCAGACCTGTGACCTTCAGGAAGCAGCCTTGATTGCAGATCTTTGATTGCAGATCTTTCTGCCAGCATAACACTGTCAAACTGGGTGTTTCTGAAAGGTTTTTTTCCCTTTCAACTTAAAAGTTACATGATTCACTGCCAAAGATTGCCTCCTTGCCTGCTACTGGTGATGGCTTTGTCCTTCTCCAGGTAATCAAGGATTGCAACGCCTATCCCTCTTTCCCAGTGTAAGTCTATTTAAGAATTCCGGTCAGAAGGGACACAGGTTCATCCAGATGGATTTTAACCTCCAGAAATGTGTACATTTGCCTTAAATGGGCTGAGTATCCTTGAGTACCAATCTAAAACAACTCTTCCACTAGGTGAATGACCCTGGGTTAATCTTCACATCTCTGTGCCTCAGCTTATTACCCATCTGAAATGAAAATAGGGTGTTTTATTTGTTTTTTTTTAATGTGTTTAGTACAGGGTCTCAATATACAGATCAAACTCAGAGGGATCCTCCTGTTGTCAGCCTCCCACGTGCTGGGATTATAGGGTGTACCACCTCAGTCACTGTCTCAGTGAACCCCAGGGGTGGGGCCAGCACAGCACACAAGGGATCGAACTCCATACCCTGCTAATGCCTAAGCAGGTACTATAATCTGGCCATCTCAACAATAGGGTTTTTATTTTTTTTTTTATTTTTTTTATTTATTTTTTTTTTTTTTTTTGTCTTTTTGAGACAGGGTCTCACTATGCAGTTCAGGCTGGCTTTAAGCTCACTTTGTAGCTCAGGCTGGTCTCGAACTCACAACAATCCTCCTGCCTCAGCCTCCCCAGTGCTGGGATTACAGGCATGCGCCACCACGCCCGGCTTAATAGGGTTTTTATAAGAATTAAATAAAATGATTTAAGGGGCCTGCCCATTAACTCAGTTGTTTAAGTGCCTGCTTAAAAAAAGTAGTCAGGCTCAGGATTCTGTGGTTCAATCCCCAGATCCTCATCCCTTACCACCTGCCCTTAAGGCATCCTGAGCTGGCCAAAAAAAAAAAAAAAAAAATTATTCTGAACTTTTGGGGCCAGGGAGATAGCTCAGTAGAATAAACACTTGCCGGGCAAGCATAAGGGCCTGAGTTCAATCCCTGGTTCCGCCAAAAAATAAATAAATAATAAAAATAAAAAATGATTTGTGGGAAGCCTTTAACAAGATGGTTGATACTGATGATTGATATAATCAGGAATGAATAACTATACCAAGTGCCTACTGTCACGACTTGGTGCACTGGAGAGCGGACTGGGTAATGAGAGGATGAAGAGGGACTCTGATGACCCAGGTTTTTTTTTTTTTTGTTTCTTCTTTTGTCGTTTTGAGACAGGGTTTCACTATGCAGTTCAGGCTGACTGACCTTGAAATCACTCTGTTGCCCAGGTTGGCCTTGAACTTGTAACAATCCCTGTCTCAGCCTCTTGAATGCTGGGATTATAGGCGTACACCATCATGCCCAGCTGGCCCAGGTTCTAATTCTTGTTCTCCTCATCTGATTGCCTTAACATTAAGTCA
This sequence comes from Ctenomys sociabilis, assembly GCA_004027165.1. NCBI lineage: Eukaryota > Metazoa > Chordata > Mammalia > Rodentia > Ctenomyidae > Ctenomys > Ctenomys sociabilis. The sequence continues at coordinate 9,124 of PVKA01055212.1, forward strand.
CAAAACACACTCTTTCTCTCATGCAATTCTATGAAAACAGGAAGTAGCCGGGCATGGCGGCAAACACCTGAGATCACAACATTAGGAAGGCTCAGGAAGGAGGATTGCCAAAAGTTCAAGGCTAGCCAGAATTAGCAAGACTCTATCTCAAAAAAAAAAATGAAGGAAGGAAGGAAGGAAGGAAGGAAGGAAGGAAGGAAGGAAGAGAGGGAGGGAGGGAGGGAGGAAGGAAGGAAGGAAGGAAGGAAGGAAGGAAGGAAGGAAGGAAGGAAGGAAAGAAGCTACAGACAGCAGTATAATCATGTATTATAAGTGGTCCTCAGGAAAGCTATAGAGTAAATGATGGTACAATGTAAGAACTGGGGGGCCAGGGAGATAGCTCAGTAGAATAAGTGCTTCCCTGACAAGCACAAGGGCCTGAGTTCAATCCCTGGTTCTTCCAAAATAAATAAAAAGAACTGAGGAGCCTCAGAGGATCTTGTCCCTATTCACCCTGAAGGAGTTTCTTCAAGATAGCAAAGGAAACCCCAGAGAGCAGCATAAGAATAGCAGTGCTAAGTCAGAATGAACTTAATTAACTGGAGACCCAGGGAAATAGTGATCAATCAAGTTTGAGGAAGCTGTGAAGAAACTAGTATTCATTGCTTTGTTAACCTAAGTTTTCACTGAGACAGGAAGCCAGGGCTTGGCTAAAACTGGCTGAGAAAGGAGGCGTATCAAGACCCTGGAACAGGCAAGTACTTATTCTACTGAGCCATCTCCCTGTTTTGGTATATAGGTCTTGGTCTATCTAGGTCTTAACCATCCAGCAGAAATGTATAAAAATGAAGTACACACCACAGGGTCAATAATAATAATTTGAGCTGTAAATGGCTATCGTTGACAACTTCTTCGGATAACTCACTATTGTTGTGGAATGCTGGACTGTGTTGGATTGTGTTGTTGAGTTCAAGCACCTAAAGTAGTTGAATGACAATGGAGTGCCCATGTTTGACAGTTGTAGACAAAGGAAGGGGTATAGAAAGGAAGAATCATGATGTGTGTGTATGGACAGTACAGTTGGGATAGATAACGCTCTGCTTCTACATAATTCTATAAGAGGCAAGATTTGCATTAATGGTGGTTGGACAGGATATTATGTCGGCTTCTAGTACTATGGACAACCACTAGGAAAATAACAAGGTAGGAAGTATTAATTATTGAATCTTTGATGTAATTCAGGTATAAAAAATAAGATACGCAAACAGCTACACTCTCTTAATTTACTGATAAGAGACATACAGTATAATAATGTCTGTAAGTATAATAT
>PVKA01055213.1:0-10418 GCA_004027165.1 Ctenomys sociabilis
CCTGTGACAAGCTCCTTTGGTTGACCACATGAATGTTATTAGCCTATAACATTACCCTAATATATCTACCTCATTGATGACGTTGACTTCCCTCCCCTCTGCTATATAAGCTACCTCACTTCCTTGAATAAACGAGACTTGATCAGAATCCTGTCTTGTCTCCATTTCTCGCGTCCCTGTTCCATGTCTTTGTCAGTCCTCTCTCCTCCCCCAGGTGACCTGCGTTGACTGGCCCGCTGGTCGGGTCAAGTTAATATTATTTTGTTTATTGATATTTTCCAATTTGTTGAAGCACTTTATTGAGTAAGATATCCTATAAACACATTTCTGAGTTGAGAGGAAAAATCAACTCCAATATGTCAAATAATATAGAGAAAATAATCAAAATTACCAGTATTCAACACAAAAAGACTGTGTCATAAGTCAACGAAATATTAATTCTTATCATCTCACCTAGGTGCTTACTACTATTTCTAAAGTTAAAGACATCCTGTTTGAAGCCTTTACACAAGATATGTATTTACATGCTCTCTTCTCATGCTATTCTTCTATCATCAATGGGTTGAATTTCAAGTATTTTTTAAACTGTTCCAATAAAAGCTACTTTGTGAAGTTTTTCTAACTCTACAAGACAGATTAACCATTTTCTTTTTACTCCCCAAAGGCTTTGTTATAATGAGATGTATGCAATATTTAGCAAATAATGGATCCTCAATAATTATTGCCTTTTGCATTTTCAGCAACAATTTCTGTTTCCCATCATTACATTGTTAGAACAATTCTTCTGGCCTGCTTCTCTATGACCTCTAAACAGCTGTCTTTTTATTTCCAGTGCTTAATACAGGACTTGGCAAGTAAATAACCATTCAATAAAGTATGCCCCCAAAGAAAGGAAGGGTTCGTCTATAAAATATTGAAGAAACAAGTAAATAGCAAAAAGATCACCTATATTAAATGTCTTTCTTTTTTTCCCTATATAGAAAGTAAATTGGTATTTAAAGAAGAGGTTATCATAAGAGTATAAGTACAATCTTTTGGAAAAATACTCTCAAAAGTTAATAAAATTTTTGTTGTTGTTGTTTATGTATTTGTTTGTTGCAGGGTCTCACTATGCAGCTGGGATGCATAGTGATGCCCCTGATTTCAGCCTCCGCAGCGCTGGGATTACAGGCATGAACCACTATGCCCAGACTCGGGGGCAGGCGCAGCCCACCCTGGGGGAGGGGCTGGCTTGGCATTGGTGCCGGGGATTGAACCGTGGTCACTGTGCTTTCCTAAATAGGTGCTTTTTCCTGCTGAGCTATCTTGCTGACCCAGTAAAATAAAATTTGTATTCCTTAAGAACATGGAATAGGACAATCTGATTCTCATCTTATTTCAACACTGGTTTTGTGTAATCAAATTAAGCACCAATTGTGCATATCCTGCTGTGCTATGGTTTCTGTACCTTCATCGATAATATATGTGCTTTCTAATTTCGTCTAAAGGGAGAGAAAAAAGGATACATAACTTTAGAAGAAAAATTGAACAAAAATAAAGCAAAATACATTATTTGGGCCTATCTCTTCTGATGAAGAACACAACATAGCACAAAAAAATAAAGCAACATAACCAGACATAAACTTTTCTTAGCCTATACATTTGCTATGGGGTTAAAGGACTTTGCTATTACCTTTGTCTACACATTCATGTATTTGTAATGTATATTTGTGAGTGTATATCAAATAATATAGAGAAAATAATATAGAGAAAGTCTCTATCCATATTTATTTGATCAACTCTCTGAATAAAGATACTGATTTTTTTCCAGGATAATTTTAGTAAAGTATGTATATTTTATTTTATGTAATCATTTCACTTACTATATATTATTTTCCTGTAAATTGTTGAATTATTATTTTTAAATAAATATTGTGTCACTTAATAACATAAAATTAACCTTTCAGGTAGATTATCCTGAACACTACTAATTTGGATCTGGATGGCAACCTTCTGACATTATCAAGACATCCAGACAGGATAGACAAGGTAAGTACTTTATATTTTTCCTTCTGCAGATTTGTGAACTATTCCAGTAATAGGGATCAATGTTTCAATTAGGAGACAATGTTAATAGCAGGTGTAAAATTGGCCATGTTTCTTAGTCATTTATGGCTTGAGGGAATAACTTCTCTAATTGCCTCCTGTTGCAAATGAAAATAACTTATACCCATTTGTTTGAACAAACAACATCTGCTTAGGTAAGAATTGCACTTTTTCCTTCCCTACCAGTCCCATCAAGAATGAGAAGGACTGTTTCACAGGGCTGCATTGCAGTGTGTTCCAAACAGCACTCCTTCGAGCTTCTGAAGCAGTCTTCTTCTGGAGCCACTGTCTTCAGGTGTGCTTCTTAGGTCCAGAGGTCTCCCCAGAGCGTCAGGTGAACTCATCTACTCCATGGATATTGTCCTCATCCTTCACCACTTGTATGTCTTCAGCTTCTTCTTATGCACGCATTTTATTCACAAGCAAGGAGTGGACATAATTTGTATAAGATCTTGAATAGTAGATAAGGTCCTTAGAGAAAAAAAAAATCAATATACATTTTAACTTGCAAAGAGGGATTTTGTATGTGATTATCAATCTAATATAATTGTCTCCTGTTGCAAGTAAAAATAACTTATACCCATAGCATCTCTTCCATTCTCCCAAGTATCTATCTTAAACAAGAAAATACATGTTCTCATATTCATAGGCCTACTGACTATACACATATTATAAAAGACAAGTGAGCCCTTAAAATAAGTTCTAACTTGAATGATTTAAAAAAAAAAAAACAGTTTTTATTTTGGTTTAATTTCATTCACAGTATATCTAATACTTTTACCAAATTAATATTCCCAAAGCAAAGTTCATTTACACATCTATTGCTGACAAAGATGAAAAGATTCCCTAAAACCTACAGGAAAGTTGCACACCATTTGTGGTATAGGGTGACACATAGGATCTGATATTAAACTTTCTTGCTCCCATTATGTTTCCTTAACCTACACTGAACCGCCTATTAAATAAAATAATGATTAATACATTCAATATCTATGATTTGTCAAACATGGCTGTTTTTCATGAGTAAGAGGATTTGCTCTTTTTTGCTTACTGTTCTGTCTCAAACTGGCTTTGGTCCCCATCAGAGTTCTTCTCTCTTTCTCTTCCTTCATGACTGTGCTCCAAGATCATCTATTTCTTGTCCTGATTCAATCACCCTCTCCTTTTAAATAAAATGGTGTGTGTGTACTTCGAAGTCTAACATATGTAAGACACTAATTTTAAAATTTATATTTTCTCTTTTCCTTTCTAGACTGACAACTGGGACAAAACATTGTGTTGTGTCTTTTCCCTTGCAGAACCTGAAATATATAGAGCCAATTATTTGTAAAAAGAGTAATTTCTTTTCTTGTTCCACATTAATCATAATGCATTATGGTTAATAATCAATTGCATAAAAGCCCCTGGCAAGGGTTAGGTCCTGAGTTCGATCCTTAGTCCAAAAACAAAAACCACCTGAAACTCACCACAAACAAAAAAGTAAACATATGGCAATGGTGACAGTCTGTGTTATTGTCCTTAATTAAATAAGAAAGTAAATGAAATGAGGGAAATAAACCAACTTCAACTTTTTAATTTTTGTTGGCAGGGCCTGAACTCAGGACCTTGTGCCTGGCAGGCAGGTGCTTAGGCCACTGAACTATCTCCCTGATCCCTAAGTTTCTCTCATTCTTGCTTTTTTTCTGATGATGGTAACTTTAGGCTATTAAATTTATGGTTTATGAGTTCATAAGACTTTTCTCTTAATAATTTTCAATGCTGAATATGGAAAATGAGTTCTTCATAATGTGTGAAACAAAAAATACTCTCCTTGTATGAAATAGCATAAAATAAAATGGGAACATCAATAGACATCTCAAAAAATAACTTATAAGTAATAAACATCATGTGAAACTGCAAGGAATGTCAGTAGCTATTTCATAAATGTAAATTATTAAAACTACTAATTATTGGCAATTTTGCCTACTGAATTTAGAAAATTCAAAATCAGTAATCATAAGTGGACATTAATTATGTGACAAGCTGGGCCAGCCAAATAGCTCAGCAGATTAAAGTGCTTGCTAAGGCAAAGTGCAACAGCTGGGGTTTGATCCCTGTTGTGCCCTGGTGGCCCTGCCCCTGGGGTGCCCTGAAATGACAATTGAGACTGGGTGTGGTGGTGCATGCCTATAACCCCGGCACTTGGGAGGCTGAAAACAGGAGAATCACTAGGAGTCTGATCTACGTAGTGAGACCCTGAACACCCTGGACCAAATACATTAAAAAAAGTATGGAAGCCTGGTGGCCATTCATTCTAAGAGCCATGGAAGTTTTGCAGTTCTTCTCTCAGTAATTCTACCTTTAAAAATCCATAAAAATATAATACCAAGTGAAACTTAGGAATCTACTGGTTCAAAATCTCCTCATGATGAGCAAGTAATTGTAGAAAATCAATCTCTTTAGAACATGGAATAGCTATTGAACATCTACAATATTAGAAAGAACTTTGGGGCTATTTTTTTTCGGAACCGGAGATTGAACTCAGGCCCTTGTGCTTGCTAGGGAAGCACTTATCCCAGTGAGCCATCTCCCCAGCCCAATATTTTGTAATCTTATTATAATAAATAAACTTACAAACTTACTAGCTAAATACATTTATTATCTCAACATTTTGGAGAGCTGGTGTTTCCATTGGATTTTAGTGAATGACAGCCAAGAAGTGATATCCTCTTTTGAGCTTCTACAAGGGTATTTATTTTCTTGCTTATTTTCCTTCTGGAGGTGACTCCCAGTTCACGGAAATTTCCCTCTTTAACAGTCATGACAATCAGGGTATTTTTATTTGTTTTGTCTGTGACATTGCTGTGAGAATCCTGTGCATCCTTCTTCTGCATTTAAAGGTCCTTTAGATTCCACTGTGCATACAAGGGTAATCCAGGAAATTTCCCTTGTTTTATGGTCAGCTGCTTACAACTTACATTTCATCTAGGCAGAAGTCAGTAAGCTAGCAGCAGAAAAAGGCATCCACTGGTGGAGCATCCATCTTCGCTGGCAGAAAATGGACTTGAGAGGCAGCAGCTGCAGTGAGATCTGAGACAGCAGGAGCTTGCCAGTCAGGCAAGGATGGGAAACAAAGGGACATGAAAGCTTGATCTCAGAGCGTGCAGGATTGTTGAAGACCCTGTCAGGGTTTACCTTGAAAAAGATGGATGCTACACTACTTTTGACTTCTATAGTCTGTTAGGTATTTCAGGAATGCACTTGTAACTCTTGTGATGGCTAATTATGTGAGTATGATGGTTAACTGTGGTGTCAACTTGAGGAAGAAACCCTAACAGATGAATTTTGGGTATATCTGGATGAATACTTCCTGAAGAAAAAGAGCCAACTTAGGAGTAGAAGATACCAACAAATAGGATTGTAGTATGAATGGAATAAAAAGGGAAAGAAGAAGGGTGTCTAGTTTCTGATCCAGTCTTCCCCTTCTCCTTTGCATGTCTACCTCTGTGGCTACATTGTAGAATCATTAGCTTTGCAGCTCACACTTTCAGCCTTCAAAAACATAGACGCTTTGGCTTCCCAGTGTGAACTCATATTCTCAGTAAGCTTCAGGCCTTTGAACTTTCCTGGATCCGACCTCGCATATTTAATATATAAATATTACTATCTATCATCTATGCATGTATGTATGTAAATACATACATGTATCTGTCCTATTCTATTCTTTTTTCTTTTTCTTTTCTGTATTTTAAGAGAGTCTACAGGGTCTACAGGGTCGCATTATGTAGGTTGGATTCCTAGTGATCCACCTGTGTTCAGTCTCTCAAGAGCTGGGATTACAGGTGCGTGGCCACCATTCCAGTCTCAATCGCAGTCTCAGCATGCCCTGGCAGTGGGACCTGCATGGCAGGACACAAGGGATTGAACCCTGGCCTCTGCACTAAGCAGGCACTTTAATCTGCTGAGCTTGCTAAACTATTTGGCCTGTCCTTAATATTTCTATTTTCATGGCACTTACTTAATGCTTTTCTTTGTGATCTAGAAATAATTCAACTCTGTCAAATTTCAAAATTTCAGAACTATTATAATTACTTGTTATTATAGCAGAAACTAAAAGACAAAGATATGTGCTAAATGAGAAAATACCTGCCTTCAGGAGTTTCCGGATCTCCCAGACTACCCAGTAGGAGAGGAAAGTTTTCATGCAGATCAAAGACCTTCAAATTTCTGCTATCTAAATGTGAACAGAATAGCGAATTTATATGAGTAGTTTATAAAATAATAAAAAATAAATAATCATTAAATTTTATGTTTGAACACTGTGAACAGTAAGTCTTCAAATCCAGAAAAAAGGGGCTGAGCTGGTGGCTCAGTGGAATAAGGGCTTCCCTGGCAAGCACAAGGTTCTGAGCTCAATCCCTGATTCCCCCCCAAAAAGCTGGAGAAAATATCAAGTAATTAATAAATGTTTTCTGTTTTAAAACACCCACATGACTTATGCAATAGATAACTATTGCAAAATAGGAAAAATCAGCTGTTCCACAAGGTTCTATTGCCCATGTACATCACTCATTTATTTTATGTATCTGTAAATGAAATTAGGGAGTAGTTAATGTAGTTAAGTTAGAAAAAAATTAAAATACAAAGGATATATTGTTTAGGAGCTGCACCTCTCATTTCTAAACATTGTGGTTGGTACATTGTGTCCACTTGAGAAATTTAGAAGTTGAATTAAGTGACTCAGCTGAGAGCCAGGATTCTTAGCTGTAAACATCCTCATTCTGTGCAAGAGGAGGGCATGGACGTTGTGTGAGCTCCACTCTCCCTGCCCCAGGGTAGCTTGTTTGTAATATAAAGAGGGGAGAGAGGCTGGAAGCCCCAGCTGCTGCCTTTCCCTTTGCTATTCACTGTGTTCTGCTGCATGAACTGTTGCTCTCTGCCACGTGCCACTCTGTCTGTGCAAACTGTGAGCTAAATAAATTTTTTCTTCCTTAATTTGGGTTATCAGGTACTTTGTCCCATTAATGAGTAAAAACAACTGAGACATGTACCTATGATCTGTCCCTTGCCAGCATTTAGCATGATGCAGGGTTTACCACCTGGCTGCATTGCCAAAGCAAAACACAGACTCATCAGCCCTTTTAGCGTCCACAGGCCCCAAAGGAGCTCACTGGTTGAGCCTTCATTAAAAGTATCTACCACACTTGTGTTTGGTCATCTGAACAACTACGTATTGAAGACAGTACTATGCAGTGCAATAGCCTTTGCTGAAATCATGTATTGTATTTTGAAATTCTGTTTCATTCCTAATGGTTTTAATTGTATTTTACTCTCTTTAAAAGCAAAATAAAGAACAAAGTAAAGATATGCCTTCTCCTCTAGTGTATCCAGGGAAGGAGTCTTTGATTTTCATGCTATATCAAGGCACCAGTTCCGAGCTTGGCTAATCTCTGTTCCCTCAACACTGTGGGCAAATTCCTGTTAGTACATTTTATATCTACTGCCAAAATGTATGAATTCTGTGCATTGCAGATTCTGGTCTGAGGTCATGAGTCAAAGATGTCTGTAATATGTAAAAGGTAACTATTCAAATCTCTTTTTTAATTTAGAGAGAATTTAAAAAATGATAGGTAATAAACAAAATTTAAATAGTTGAACAAATACTTTGATGCTATCCATCAAACAATTCACATTGTAAGTTATATAGAAGCCCTATTTTTTATTTATTTATCTATCTATCTATTTATTTATTTATTTTATTGAAGTACAAATATCAATGAGACAGTTTTAAGACACCTTAACAAGACAGATTTGATAAATTAATACATTGCAAACTGTTTTCATAATGTTTTGGTATCATATAAGATGCATACATGATATTATACTTACAGATATTATTGTAGCAGATGTCTCTTATCAGTGAATTAGGACAGTGTAGTTGTTTACTTATCTTATATTTTTATACCTGAATTATATCACAGATTCAATAATTAATACTTTCTAATTTTTTATTTTCCTAGTGGTTGTCCATAGTACTAGAAACTGACATAATATCTTGTCCAACCACTAACCCTATTTTTAATATTAAATAGAAAATATTAATAAAATAGAGCATATGCATGAATAGTAATAATAAATAGAAAGGCTACTATAAAAATAGAATAATTATCTATTAATTTTCTTAATTTCACATCTGCTTCATAAGTATATAAATTACTTACCCTATGAACCTTCATGTTCTGAATGGGAAGCAAAGATATTTTAAAATTTTTAGTGCATTTTAACCATAATATTTTTTTCATCATTCATTTTATTTTCTAGGAGAAATAGGTCTACATATATCTTACTTCCTTGAATTGGAATTTAAACAAGTTGTCAAAGCAAATAATTACAATATTGATCATGTTCTAAAAAGGGAACTTTAATGCATAAACCCTGATTTTTGAAAATATATTTGGTTGTTCTGCTTTGTGGTGATCCTCCTTTTCTCAGTCTTCCCAGTGCTGGGATTACAGGCATGGCGTGCACCACCATGCCCAGACTCTGGCTGGCTCAGCCTACCCTGTGGGCAGGGCTGGCACTGCGTGTGGTGCTGGGTATCTAACCACAGTCCCTGCTCTTGTCTAAGCTTGCCTAAGCAGGCACTTTAGTCCACTGAGCTATCTTGCCAGACTAAACCTTGATATTCAAGCAGATTATAAAGAAACACTAAGTATTAAAATAAATAGAAGTCATGCATTACTTCTTTAACATAATACAAAGAGGAATTAAAACAAAAATCTGAAAAACAAGAGATAAACAATACATAGAGGCAATACATTTATTGGTAACACAGGCTGACCTGGATCAGGTTTGAGCTAACGTTTGCTATTTCTTTCTTCTTTGTACCAGGAAGCAAATGTGATTGTACACTTGCCAGGCAGGGACTGTACCACTGAGCCATATTCCAGGCCCTCATTTGCTACTCTTTATTTGTGTATGGCTGCAATGCCAGCACTGGAGAGACTGAGACGAGAATATCACTATAAGCTGAAGCTATATTACAAGACTCTATACCAAATAAATGAATAAAAGATTGAAAAAAAGAAAAAATAAAATAGGTCTTCTAAATAAATCAAATGTGAGTTTCTTAATTTTAGGGATATTTTCAATTTATCAGAATCATCTCTAATACAAAAAACATCCATTTTTTCCATTGCCTTTCTGATTATAGTCTGCAGTGGAACCTTGGAAATATTTTCCAATCATGTTCTCCAGCGTGATATTAGAGAAACTCTAGTATTTTCTGCTTTAAAACTGTTTCTAGAAAATTTCCCTTGAGCTAATGTAAAATAGAACAGCTGATCATATGTTAACATCTGTAATTTCTTACCAAAACTTACATTGCTCCAGGTAATTAAGTAATATGATAAATTCATGTAAGTTATTATAAAACGAATTTACAATTTTAATCTCTTGTAGTATAATGTCATTTCATGTCCTAATATCTGAATTTATGCAAAAAGTAATTCCATAAAACTTTATTGAGGAGTTTTGAATCTAAATTCATTAGGGAAACTGGCCTATAGTTCTCCATTTTGTTAGGATTCTTCTCTGGTTCTGATAACAGAGTAATACTACCTCCAAGAATGAGCTTGGGAGAATTGCTTTCCTTTCAATTTCACTAAAGAGTTTGAGAAGTTTGGGCATTATGTCTTCCCTAAATTTGATATAGAATTCTGCTCTGAATCCATCAGGACCTGGGATTTTCTTTGTTGGTAGGTTTTTTCTTTTAATTACATTTTAATTTATTTGACTAATATTGGGTTATTCAGAATTTTTATATCTTCTTGATTCAGCTTTGGTAGTATTATGGTTTGGGGTTTTTGCAAGCAGAAGAATATAATATAGGCCATATTTTATAATGAATCAATCATGTACCAAGAAGGGCAGAAAGTTTATCTGTATACATAAACACCAAAGACTCCAGCTGAGGGTCTGGATCCTATTATCATGCATGAGTCCAGATGAAACCTAAAGCTCATAATAATGCCTCTCACAAGTCCAACTGGTGATCTAGATCCCACAGCAAAATCTCATGAAGGTCTGCTTTATGGATCTGTACTAGAAAGGCCCAAAGGTCAGTGGTAGAAGCTAGAAAGTCTATGCAGCAAGACATAGGATCTGTGCTAGCAGGATGAGGGTTCTGAATTCGAGCTACAAAGCAATGCTCAAGGTATGCACTAGAGCTCTCGCACAAGTGCCACAGTTGCCTTCAGCAAGTGAGGTCCTAAGCTCCTCCATAAATGAGGAAAGCTGAGTTCCCATCAGGAAAGCCAACATAACAATCCTCTCCATGAGACTAAGCAGTGTAC